>CAJUYI010003358.1:0-17529 GCA_910591695.1 Galerucella pusilla | reverse complement strand
GAGTTGAAATTTAAACATAATATAACTTGGACCTTTGTCTTGGGGATCAGGTATTTTGGTCAAGTTTTAGATTGTTATAAAAAAGATATAAGCCATCAAGTGATGGTGTGATTTTGACAGCTTTGACAATTTGTAGTCACCAATTTGAACACAGAGTACATTGTACTCTGTGCCCAAGACCTATAGAAAGCCTAGAGAATTCGATTCTGGAAATATGAAATCTCAATTCATTGTATTTTTTGAGATTTTTTGCGGAAGATTCTGCAAGTACATTAGTATTTTAGTTCAGCTGTTGCATCAGCATAAACATACATTGGTAATAGAATAGTAATAAAAATAATTGCATTCTCCTAATGTAGCAAAATAGACATTTCGTATTCGTGTTTCGTTTCGTGTTGTAATCTTTTTCTAAACAGGAATAAAAATGTTATATTATGTTTGATCTTCAATTTTTCCAGGTTATGTATCCAATGTTATTATAAAATACTTTTTGCAGTTTTCCTCCAGCTTGTTATGAACGGACATGTATGCTTTTTCATTGATCCATTATTAATTTTTAAAAAAACAGTAAAAACAAGTTCACGCTTTTATTGAAAAGAAACAAATCTAAAATATTCTATAAAAATATAAACAAAATTATTATTACAAATTTAATGTAGGTATTTTTCTTAATATTTATTAAAATACATGGCAACTGAAGTTCATCTTCCATTTTTTTCTTCCATTTCTCCTCAGAACAAAAAGAAAAAAAAAGTTAACAAAAATATCGATATTTTACAATTCTATACTCACGAATGGGTGGTGACCTCTATTGACATATTGAAGTCTTGATCCATGTAGTTATAAGGACTGGAAAAAATATTATTTAAATACTCTCTATAAATGAATAATATTTTTACTTACAAATTATTTTTTTAACTTAATTTTATCTTGGAAGCCATATTACAAATTTGATATACACAAGTAGACATCTATAGGAAGATAGCCACCACAATATTTTTAAATTAGTATATCTTTTGTATCTGCCATATGTATTTAACATTCAGGTGATTAAATAAAGATGTTGACTGCAGCTGTGGAATTATATTGTCAGTAATATCTCCAACTATATTGAAGTTCATCGTTTCATCAAGACTAAAATTTTTCTCATTTTTCTTCCTGCTAGTGTAATACTGGTATCCTTTTAGATATTCCTGAGGTGTTTTCCATAATTTTTTCAGACGTGATTTGTACATTAAATTTTTTCAACGTTGCTTCCATAACTGACTTTTTCTATAATATTCTTGTATACACTGGTCACCATCTGCCATAAATTTAGTATACCGTGCATTTTTTAACTGCAGTTAAATCCTTCCACAACTATATCAGCTTTCATTGCAGGAGCGGATTCATCCCAATTTTTGTAGCAGATGTGTTTTTTTACAACTTCATTGCTTTTGGAAGCTCTGGCACATATAGCACAAAACTTATTTCTTACTGCTATAAATAGTACTTGGCCCGTATATTCTTCAATTATAGCTACCATATCAGATAGTGCATTACAGTTTGTGCCATAGGATCGTTTACTCCAAGAACCATCCCCATAAACTGTGAAACAAGGTGTCCCATCTAAACAAAGTTATCCATTTTCTGTAGCCCTCTCTTTTTCTTCCATACCAGCCCTTTCCATGGATCTTACAAGAGAGGCTTCCCATTCCTAAAACGATTTTGAACATGATTATCTCATATGTTACATAGCAAAAATTTTACATGTTTTATCTATTTGTGTTTAAAATTGTACTTACCTTTCCCAGTTCATTTTCAATATAAGTTGGAGCTTATGGTAGGTGGTAGGTATGTGGACCCCACAGCCAAAGTTCCCCATACTGATCCAGCATTTACTAAAGACTTTTTTCTATTTGGATTTTCTGTGTCATATTCATATTCTCTCGAACACAATGAACATTTAAAGACTACTCTACTAGTCAATCCATTGCCCCTACTGCGTTCTTCTTAAATACTGAGCAACTGATGTGACATTATTCTTAAAAAAAATCATTATTCTATTTTCAAAATCAATTACAAGAGGTTTATTTGAGAATAGCTACTTGGAAATAAGAAAACATTGTGTGAAAGAACTTACTGTTCATATTCATCTGGTGATATTATCCCAGGTTATTCACCACTTTTTTGTTGTGGTAAAGACAAATCCAAATTATCAGCATCCATATCTGTTGTTAGGTATAAAACTTCAATATATAGAGAGCCGACGATAATTCATATACTATTTTAATTTCAAAATTAACCTATAAGTACAGAAACAATTAAAGAAGAAAAGAAAATACCTAGGTAAAATGAACATACTATCTGGTAAATAAATAAAATCATAATTTACTTATTGAGATTGAAAATAAATAAAAAATACCTGCTGACAGAATTGTATTTGGAACCAAAACATCGAAACTTTGTGTAGGTAATATCTCTAATCGAAACAGCTGACCCGGAGATGCGTTTGCTTGAATCGTCAAGAAATGTATTAAATTAAAGCCGATTTAATACCACTAGCGACATCTATCGGAAATATTTTGAACTTAAAAATAACTAGATTTTTGTTTATGTTTTGAGGTTTGTATACCTGTGAGGAGGCCCCTCTTAATCTAAACATTTATGTTCCTCTGAAATAATTCCACAATAATTTCAGAACTACTTACTTTCCTTCTTTGTGAGTGGGCCACTCAAAACAGTCCACCCTGTTATTTGGCAATCTTCATTGAATTGAAAAAAACAGGCCGTTTTTTGTTTTAATTTGTGTATTATAAAATAACTGTACCCAATTAATTTAATAGATATTAGTGATTTTGAAAAGGTGGAATTAAAGCAAATTGGATAAAGATATACAAAAAATAAAACACAAGATTTCCACTACTCCGCCACAAAATCATCACTATCTCTATCATCACTGTCAAAATTAATAATAAGTGGAGGCACATCCTGTCTATCGAATACTACTTCTCTATCCCACCAATCTTGTATAATCTTTTTTTGTGTGCTCTAGGCATAGATAATATAACACTCAGCTCTAGGTACTGTCTTTGACCAAATATCAGGAGTCACTTTTTCTTAAGACTTTTTCCATGCACCTTATGCTTGTTCTGTTGAAGAACCATCAGTTCCCACACAATCTCTATAAAATTTTTTAACTATGCCCCAAATATGTTCAATTGGGTTGAACATACAGTGGTAATTAAGGTAAGTCTAAGCACTCTGTGGCCATATTTTTCAGATAAATATGTCAGCTTCATATACTGTTGGTGGGTTATTCCTACAAAAATGTATAGGTATTGTTATGATTTTATTTTGTGCCTTTTTTGTTATTATGGCAAATTTTAATTATTTATATTTTTTGTTTTAATCAATTTATTTTATTCAAAAAATTTTTATATTTGTTGGGCGCCAAATTGTTTAAAAACAATTATTAATAATTAGTTACCTTACTTTTATTATGAGATTCTTTTAACCTCAGGGTCGAATAGTTCCAACCTGACAAACAAACTTGTAAAAAAAATTAATATTTTTTTTTTTTTAATAAAATATCTATGATGTGAAACAATAATCATTTATTTATTTATTTTTTTATTTCTAATTTTCAAAAAAAAATCTCCCTCAAATAAATTTTCATATACCCCTCGTACACTCTTATTGCCTTCAGATAACTTGCAATTCCTCTGTTAGAGGGCGGTTAAAAGTTATGAAATTCTGAATGTGAAGATGGATGTCAAAACTATGAATTATTTTATTTGTTTTATCGATTCTAATTATTTAATTATTATTATTATTATTATTATGTGAGTATTATATTTTATTTATTTTAAAGTTCAAACTGTAATATTTTATATGTAAGAAACTTAGTAGTTTAAATTAATCTATCAAAAATTGTAACTAACCTCAAAATTATTACTCTTTATATTATCTTTTACTTAACAAACTAACTATATCTTCTTCTCTTCTTATTTAATTTAACTTTACCATATTTAATCCTTTTATCCTTCTAGGTGTCAGAAATACAAGATAATAAATCTCTTACCAATTTGTTACTGTAATGTTAAATACTTGTCAATGTCTGCTGAGCTGCTTACAGAACTTTCTTGTCAGACACTTATACGGAATACCCACATGGACAAGTTTCACTAGATGCTCTCTTCGCTTCAAAATCTGATCCCAACTACCATGGACAAGCTCTATTAGATGTTCTCTTCGTTTCTGTATGTCTTATTTCAATTTTTATGTATCATTGCTTCATTTCTCTCCTTTCCAACTATAACCTCTCTTTAACTAAATTTCTCAAATACTTTCCTCTGTCAGCTAGTGTCACCTTTTTTTTCTTTACAATTTATATTATATTTTATTATCCTTCTTTTTAAATTCAATTTGATTTCTACTCTCCAAAATTTTTTTTTAAAAATTGTTGATTTCTTTCCCTATCAATAATTGTCTACCTCTCAAAATTGAAGTTTCTTTTCATAAGCTTCTAAAAATTTTTTTTTTTTTATTTTTTTATTTGTCAAATTTTTTTAACTGTCACCCATTCTATAAATTTCTTTGAAATTTTAAAGTACTATAATTATATTGTCATGAGATTTTAATACTTTCTTTCTACTTTTAAATCCATATTACCTTTCATCCCACCTCTTACAATTTATCTGATGGCTTTCACATATATTTTATACATATAACAAAAAAAAACTTTACTTTTAACATTACATTTCATTTTCTATTCCTAATATTTTTTATACTTTATACATCTTTATGATCAATCATGTTTTCCTTTACAAATACACTTTCTGAGATTTCTTACATATATTTTTATTATTTACGCTTTAAAATATTTTAATCTTTAATATTATTATAGCTTGAACCTTTTCTTTTTTTTGAAATTATTATTTTTAAATTCATATTTTGTCTTTGTTTTGAAATGTTGTAAATATTGAATATTTAATTTCATTTCAGTATATTTAAACAAAATAAGTTATCTCATTATAACCATAATATATTGAATACTGTTATTTTCAAGTTACAGTTTAACTAAATTCAATAATTGGGTTTTGAAGAAAGTATTTACAAAAAGGAATATCATTTTGTATCAATCAGTTCTGTATATCAGCCTTTTTGGTAGCTGTTGTTGGTACTTTATTGATCACTGTACTGTGATAACTTGCATTATCCATTACAATTGTGGCAGGTTCTTCCAAGTTCATTAAAAGTTTTCTTAAAGTTTTCAAGGTTATGTGTTCTTCTGAAAAAATATTGTGTTAGTTAATTTTAAATAAAATAAAATGAATTCAATATACTTACTGTTTCCATACATTTGGTATATAACATTTCAGAAAGCATTTTGATCAAAGCTATCAATTTCAACAGTAGGTTTTATGCATTGTCTCTTTTTAGGTGGGCTTTTAGGCTGTTCATCTCTAATATTCTTGGCGGCAATACGGTTAACAGTCGTAACGCTAAGTTGTAAAGCTTCTGCAACTCTCTGTAATATAATTACTTCAATTTATGGAAGAATGATATATCAAGTTTAATTAACCTAACCTAACATTAAAAACATTTAACCATTTACATTTATATATGTGAGAATAATATTGATAATAATGAATAGAAATAGCGAATACTATTACTCACGTCTCTTACAGCAGTAAGCGAGCCCCCATTTCGGCATTCTCGTTCAAAATAGCTCAACAAAGATGTTACCATCTCTTGACATTTACTGTTCAGCTGCTTCGGCATTTTATAACTGCACATTGCAGATTTGCCTAAATAATTAGTAATGAAAATAACTGTTTTTTTAATCTTAAAGAAGCAATGAATTTAAAAGCACCAAAAAACTTGTAAACATTAGATGATGATCGAATGTCAATAAACGTCAAAACGTGCTGGGGAATTTTACCAGTTGATCTGACAACGTCTTGAAGTTTTGCCAACCCGTTAGCTGTAAACTGCCCTGGCTGTTAAGGATAAGTTGTATTTACGGTTGGTAAATTAATCTTTATTCTGATAAGCAGGAAAGTAACTAAAAATTACGTCATCGTCTTTTTATCGTAAATAAACCATAATATAAATAATATGGATACTGAGAGATACTCTGCCAAAAATATTGGAAAAAGCTGCCAAAGTATATTTAGATTTGTGACCGGAAATTTCAAGAAAAAAGTATAAATTTGCATTCGAAAAATTCATAGAGTGGAGAAGAAATACAAAAATAAAATCTTTTTCTTAAAGTGTACTTATGGTATATTTTGAAAATTTGTCAAAAAAATAAAGGCGTCACAGTTTGTGCAGTTTTAGAAAAAGTGTTGTGTGCAACATGCGGGGAAAGTACTTTTCTCACGAGTGTGAAAGTTTGTAGCACGAGCCCGAGGGGCGAGTGGCGCAATCACACGAACTTCCCCCACTTGTTGCACAACTCACCCCTTCCCACTTCCCGAACTCGGACTGCTTCTAATTTATTTTTTTTCCAATGTTATCATATTATCCTCCCTTTTCAATGGGTTTCATCCTACTATTATATTTTCTTCCACTTTTCACCATTTTTGAAGGCTTCGGCTCTGGTCTACATATTTGAAACTAGCCTACAATGGCAACTCAAGTTATGATTAATATTTCGTTTGTCTGTTTAGTACGACGATGATACATACCTCGTTAACATTCAAAAAATATTGGATTCTGAAATTCCGAGAACAGAAGAAGTTTCAAAAGAATCATCTAGAATAGAAAATACTGTATCCAAAAGTGATTCGGATACTTCCAAACCAGTAGAAGAAGTTAAAACCGAAAAAAAAGAAATGTGTTACGTCGATATACCCGAACCTTTGGAAGAATTGAAAAATAACGACAAAGTCATGCTATTAGATCTGATTAAAAATCGAATGATTGTTAAAACGAGAGAATGTGTCCGGAAGAGCAAAGAGATCCTTGATTACATCAAAACATTAGATAAGTCCAGTAAGTATTTTCAGTTAATAAATAATATTTATTTATATATCTGTACCTCGGAGGGATACAACACTATGTCCATTTTTTTCCATATTGACTTTATTACAGAGTTGAAATCAGCTTTTCTCATATTTCTAGAGGAATAGAGCACTATGTACAAAACCAGTTAGAACCGGATATAGCATGTTTTAAAACAACACCAAGTCCACTTTCATTTAGAGGGATAGAACACCATGTGGACTTGGTGTTTTATCCTTCTGAAGCATGTTTCGAAGGCGACACCTTACATTGCCAAACGATTTGCAACTGGTAACACCAAGTCCAATACCAATATCACAACAAAAGTATAATGATCTATTGGCATTACTACCATATGTTCCTACAGTTTGCCATGAATTTTATAAAAACTTGAAGCTTACTAGTAATACCACTAGTGAGTACCCTGAAGGAGACTTACCTGATGATGACTGAGTTTTTTGCATCTAAAATACCATTTTAGTTGAATACATAGATGTATTATTTGTATTTGTGAAGAGAATTATAAATAAAATAGTTAAATACATTTTGTAAGTCAAATAGTATTGTTTGTTATTGAATATCCCACATTAGGTCTTATAGTACAATAACTTCATTAGAGGGATACAACACCATGTCCATTAAAAAGTGAAAAAAAACCGTAAAAAAGGTTTTTTTTAATTTTATAATAACTGCATGATGTAAATAACAATAAATAGAATGTTCTCGTAAAATATTGTTTCAACATCTCAATAAATAGCTGTGCCAATAACACTTTTTGTTGAAAAAAAGTTTAAAACTCCTCTCCTGTAAAGTTATGAAAATGGACATAGTGTTGTATCCCTCCGAGGTACAGATATATATAACTTGTTTCACAATAATTATTACAATAATATCAAAACGTTTTTATTGAGTGCGCTCTCCATACCCCACATATCTTTAGCATCAGAAGTTTTTCATAAATGTGTGACTGGCTTAACAATAGAACCCACTCTCTTAGTTCACACTCTGTGCCAATAAAGTTCGTCCCGATTTCTGAGAATATTTTATTTTGGTAACAATGTTTTTCTATGAATTAGGTACCTAATTGGGGTCCGTTAAACTATAGGGAAACACGAATTTTTGACTGATTTTGCGAAAAATCGATAGTACTCACCTATTTTGAGAATAATCCGTCAAAAAATTTGCGGCTTATACATATTTTGCTGAGAAAAATCCAAAAAAAGATTTTTTTTCGCCACTTGAGCCATCACTTTTTGGCATGATATTTCATACAAAAAACAGTTTAAATGTATTGCACTGTACGGAAAAGTGATCAACAACATGTGTTCTCGCTATCTATGAAAAAAATCCAGTTAGATTCTTCATAATATTGTTTGAATTACCACTTTTATAAATATATATTTGACAGGCAACCAGTTTGGATATAAATAATTTTAATAATAATCGCATACACAGATATGCAACCTACAAAACATAGAACAAAATACAATACTTTGTAGCGTGGTTGCCAGCTGTAATCGACTACTCGACAATCATGCTACATGACTATTAAGATACGAAATTAAATATCTTCTGTATGTTCCTTGTGGTATATTATTCATTCTTTTTTTTAATTTCTTGGGAAATTAAACCACAATATTTTTGAATTCTTTATTTCAACGTTTCGGTACGCACACATTTTTTTTATAAATTCGAATATTGTGAAATAATGCTTCTCAAATGTAATTTAAATTAATATAGTGGATTTAAATTAACCTGCATAAAATATGTAATACAATTCAAGGTCATCACATTGACATTAGATACACTATACCAATTTATTAGCGTCCAAAGATGCATGGATATCATCGGTTACTTTTAAGAGAGCTGTTGTGCAACTATGTAATTGTCTGAATCCGGACTGATGAGCTGGTAAAATATTATTACAATCTAGGAACTGAATAAGTTGTTTATTTACAATTTCCTCAATTACTTTTGATACACAACATTAAATACTTATAGGGCGCAAATCTCTGAGACTAGCTGGATTATTATTTTTGGGCAATCGTAAAACATGTACACGTTTCCAGATAGCAGGATACACACCTTTTTTTATACAAAAATTGAATATGTGTGTCAAAAACGGTAAAATATCAGGACAGCAATATAGTAGCATATCGATGCTAAGTTGATCGACACCTGTGGCTTTAGATTTTATTGACAATAACATCTCGTATACTTCGGAGTCGCATGTTTGAGCAAACTTGTAATTGTTAGTATTTTCAATACTTTCATTGTAGTATGATATTAAATTAGGATCAACGATAAATTCACTTTTAGAAGAATCAACAAAAAATTCATTAATACTATTTAGGTCCTGCAAATTATCTGGTATTAAGGTATTAATATTTTTACTGTGAATATTCAATTCTTTCAAGACCTTCCATAGTTTTCTACTTTCCCCATATAATCATATATTCCCCATATAATCATTGTATTCAGCCTTTCCCTCAAAAAATATCCAATACTTTGTAATTCACATCAAGTTATTCCAGAAGGGGAAAAGTGAATCCAATTATTATATTCCCTTCCCCTTCTTGAATATCTTGAGGGGAAGGCAAATGCCTCCAATTATTTGTAATCCACATTAAGTTATTCTAGAAGGGGAAGGGTGAATCCAATAATTATATTTTTTTCCTCTTCTTGAATAGATTGATATGCATTACAATGCATTCATCCCTCTCATCCAATACTTTCTAAGATGAAATTCGAATGCAATAATTAATTAATATTTTAAAAATATCATGATTCTCACGTAATCGTTTACAGCTGGCAACCACGTCACACATTACGCTAGTCATTTGTCATTTGATTTAATTGTTTTCATACAAATTTCTAGCCTGTCAAATATATATTTATAACAGTGGTAATTTAAACAATATTATGAAGAAACTAACTGAAATGTTGTTATAATTAGCGAGAACACATGTTGTTGATCACTTTTCCGTACAGTGCAATACATTTAAACTGTGGTTTGTATAAAATAACTAATCCAAAAGTGATGGCTCAAGTGGCGAAAAAAAAAATCTCTTTTTGGATTTTTCTCAGCAAAATATGTATAACCCGCAAATTTTTTGACTGATTATTCTTAAAATAGGTGAGTACTGTCGATTTTTCGCAAAATCAGTCAAAAATTCGTGTTTCCCTATAGTTCAACTTACCCCCTAATTGAAATTGTATTTAAAATAACAGCTGTTTCAATGTCTATGGCCTTAATGGTAAGATATGTGGACAAAATTCCATTTCTTTTTTCAATTCTTCCACCAGCTGACATTATGATTAGCCAAAAAAAATCCAACACGAGAAACAGGAAATACCACGGAATACTATAACCATCGCAAGGGTCTCTCTCCGTCGGCTCTTTTGGTCTATATCACACAGGCAACGTCGAAATGTGATCCTATTTTCGACAGATTGTCACTGCGCACAAAAGCTGCGCGTACGTATTGCTCTATGGCAAGAAACCCTTCCGATAGTTACAGTGTTCCGTGGAAATACATAGGTCTCTAATCGCTGACGTAGCAACATTCCCATTTCTAAAGGAATTGGTTTCATCTTTCGTACTTTACGGGTCTGACAAGATTTGAAGCACCTTTTCACTGCTAAAATGTAAAATTCAGTATTCTGTTTTCAATTTGAATATGACATACTTTATCTGAAGCCGTGGAAGGAATGCAGTCGAAAACATTCGATATTGCCACGTTTAACTATGAAAAAGCTGAAGTGCTAAAAGTATACGAAGTATTTAGTTGTAATAATTAGAAAGGGACTTTTTATTATTAACAGATTAAACGGTAATTTTTTAATGTGCTTGTTTCCTTGGATTTTTTCTATCAACATTATTTAAACAATTTATGTATATTAAAAGATGATCACTCTTCCAAGAGCAGGGGCGCATATACGTGGTGGTTATTACCCCCCCCCCCTAGGAATAAAGATCAATTGCAGTGATTTTTTGTTCGATCCGGCAGCAGCGCTTCCTTACTTTCGACGACTGAGCGCCACTAGCTATGAGGACAAGGCACAAGTTTTTTTTTTCACTGACAAAATACCTTTCATCACAAAATTTTTTAGTCTTACTTATATATTGCCTCTATCCCCCCCGCCCCAGACTCAAATTCTGGATGCGCCAAATTTGTTATCGACTTCTTCCAGCTCTGGCAACATTGTACGAAAACCATAATTATCACACCCTCCGAATTACATAATTGGTGATTTCTATCGAAAGGCCTGACCAGCTGACTTTTTATTGACAAGCGCGTGCGTGTGTTCTTCCCTCTCACCTCGTCAATTGACTGATATTGATTTATCCAGAGGCATTGGTATTTTCAGTGACCTTTGTATTTTCAACTTTACTTGATAAAATAGGTACAGTACGCCATTTGTACGTCTATGACAGATATGCGCCACGTTTCCTCGCCTCTTACCGATGCCCCGCAGCTTCAGATAAACTTGCCAAACTATACTAATTCTTTATATTTTTGAATTAGTAACCTGTGTCAATTATTTCAAATTTGTCGTGCAGCCATCAGCGCTACCACCGTATTTTTTTCGAAGTAGTGGCCTAGAATTCTCCTAATTCACCTACTTTTGTGAACTTACGCTTGGGATCCAAAATAACATTGTTTCTTACATTATTATTTATATTCAGTAAATCATTGAATTCTGCTAAAATATGATGAATACCACTCCGTCTAATAACTATTCATTTTGTAATGTATCATTCTACTTTTCTTGGTATATTTTATCCTTTTTGTGATCAATAAGATAATTAGCGTGCTTATAGAATTTAGCATTGATCCTAATCCGGATGTGATGCCTTTTGTCCCAATATAATAATATTAGTTGCTTTTTTTCTACCACCAATCTAAGCTAACTTAAGTTAAACTCATTTGCATGAGTCGATTAGATGAATACAGGGTGCACCATTGCTCCAAAATGACTTATTAACATATTTTTATAAATAGTACACCATGTATATATTTTTTCAGATTCCCTTAATCTATCAAATTACAAATAAAACCGCATAATTCTACTTTTAATAATTCCAAAGTTACATTGGTTTGAATCTAAAATAATGAAAAAAAAATTTTATGTCAAAAAAGTAGTAGGTTTTTCTGCCATTAATATTAATTAATTACAAGTTTCCCGCCAAAATTTCCGATTTCCCGCTAAAAATGTCAGGTTTTACGTTAAGAATTTCAAATTTCCCGCTAAAATTTTAGGTTTCTCGCCAAAGATTTCAAGTTTCGGCAGAAATCCTAGAATTTTGATCTTGACGGTTGTATTTGTAATTTAATAGATTATGAGAAACTGGAAATATAAATATGGGGTACTATATGAAAATATATGTTTATACGTTATTTTGGAGCAACGGTGCACCCTGTATTCATCTAATCGTCTTATGCAGACGGACTAGATTATTCGAAAAAACTTTTATTGAACATTTTTGTTTGTAAAACTATCGGAAATCGAAATATAGTATCCGCCAAAATAAACAGTACCGAAAATAAAAATAAAAATTAATTTTTAATTTCTGTAATGTAAGTGTTCAAAATGTTCACCATTTCGACGCAAACAAGCTTCATATCGATTTTGTAAGTCAATAAACATATTTATAAAAAGTGGTTGATGTAACTGCCGAAAAATATTTTGTATTCTTTCCCGTAGTTCGGCAATATTCGCCGGCGGATTTTCCGAGTGAAATTTTTTGTCCTTAATTATGCCCCAAATGTATGCGTCAGGTGAATGAGAAGAATATTCGAAGTCTGTTCCCCGAGAAATTATTCTATTATCGAAATGCTGACGGAGTAAGTCTAAGGTGCGCACAGCTGTATGGCTCGTTGCACCATCTTGTTGGAACCATTGTGTGCGAAACTGTAGATTTCGTGCACGGCAAAAGTTATTTAGGTCTCTCCCAAAAGGTATAATAATTTTTTCTCTATAACGCTCTTGGTTAACAGTAAGTGGATTCTGATTATCATCTTCAACGAAATAAGTACCAATCATTCTATGACCAGATACCGCGCACCAAACGGTAACTCGAAGACTGTGGAGTGGTTTCTCTACAATGACATCAGGACGTTCAAATCCAAGGGATCTGGTTGTTTGTCGATTAATTTAGCCGCTTAGATGAACGTGACTCTCGTCTGAAAACCATATGTTTTTCAAAAATTCGGGATCTTCGTAAATTAAACTCAACATGCGACCACAGTAAATTTCTCTTGCACGTTTGTCCGCAGCATTTAGTCGTTGTCCAACTTGAATACGGTATGCATAACCACCAATTGATTTGAACATGCGACGTAAAGACGTTTCACTAATGTTGAGTTTACATGCAGTTCTTACACGACTTCTTTGAGGTGATTGCACAACTTGGTTAAAAACACGTCCTTCATTTTCGTTAGTGCATACTGTTTTTCGACGACCTGAAGAACCTTTACGTTGACACAATACACTACCAGTGCGACGAAATTTTTCAACAACACACTTTTACTAGGAGCTGCTTTATTAAATTTTTGTTGATATTTTATTGACACCTGTTTTAAGCTTGGACCATCATTACGACCTTTTCCGTATGAACGAAAATAATGCTCTACCAAAAAAACTTTTTCTTCCGTTGTTAGAACCATTTTTAAATCAAATTTAACTGCAGCGTACAATTAATATATCAACTAATAACAATTAAGTCAAATATGACATTTCAATATTACATAAACAACTCCACAGCACTCTCTGTTTCGGTAATGTTTATTTTGGCGGATGCCGTATTAGCAAGTTACGTTATTTTATGTGCACACTGTAAACACCATATTGAATTCAATATTTGTACATTGTACATTTAACCATTTTCTCGTTGATTATTAGTTTTGTCATTACAGATTTGGTTTTAAAACAAGTGAAAGAAGGTCAAATGGTATTAGGTAGCAAAGATGGTCTCCCCAACTTATGCAGAGCAGTTGTAACCAGCATACAATCCCCAATGGTCTCTATCAGATATTTAGATTACGTAGGCGAAGAAATTTTGGTAATCAACTCGCTCAGAAATGTCGATGAATATCTTGCAACACAACCCACTACATTGATTTTAACGCCCGAAATGGAAGTAATTAATACTATCACGAAAAAAAGTATCGACTTCATTGCATCGTTGTTTGAAAACAAAGAAAAAGCAGTCGTGGTGAGTAGTTAGTTCGGATGTTTCATTCATTTCTTTTATCTGACAAATTTTAAAAGTCATTACAATGATATATTGTCTGTCAGGGTACATAGCTCGAAAAGTATACAGATCGCGAAGAGTCTTATAGAACCGTCCTGGTTACACAAGTACGGCAAGGAAAACATGAGAAAAACAGCTTGAAAGAGAGAGAAACGATAATTGTGCGCGCGCATCGAGGCGTGTACTTAGTTTCATATGCTGGCCGAATGTTCATCGCTCCCCTATTTTAACCGCTGTTGCCAGAAGGGCAGATTAATTTGTACAAATGATATTTTTGTCTCGTTATCGTTGACTTTTTTTCGAACTTATACACTATTAGGTAAAACTGAACACTTTCATCCGGCAACATTGTCCTTTACAGAGAGAAATCACTAGTTGGTGGTATTCAGTATGTTTCCAACATGGAAAGAGTGAGGGTATTGAAGAAATAAAAAAATACAATCGGTAGTTCGTAACCTGTACATCTTGAAATTCATTTTTGTCAACTTTATCGTTTCTGACCAAGTTGGCAATTAATAAACTAAAAATCCCTTAAATTGATAAATTGAATTGAAAAAATAAAATAAGTACCTACACCTATTCTAAACATAAAATATAAACTTCTTGAAAAAATTAAAATAAAAATCCATTCTAAAGGTGAACATAATTTTAATGAATTAAATGCTCAAATAACCTAACCACCTTGCTGTGCCAGACATTAACCAAATCTCTGATGAAGATTTGATCTCATATCTTATTTGGCCTAATGCTGGCACAAATGTGCTGTATTTTCACCCTCAATTCAATTAAATTAGCTCTTTCAAATAGCTTAGTCAAAGTACAAGCCTCACAAAAAATACAAAAATCTTGAAAATTCAAAATTGAGTGTTTGAAACATGAGAAAAACTTTGCGATGCTAGGCATGCAATTTTCCGGAAAATCGTTGTGTAAATTTTTTTGTTGTTTTTTCACTCTTAATTGTTCAAATAATGAAAAGACTGAAAATTGTTCAAATCAAAAATTGTATCTTCTGTATGTTCCTTGTGGTATATTATTCATTCTTTTTTTAATTTCTTGGGAAATTGAACCACAATATTTTTAAATTCTTTATTTCAACGTTTCGGTAGCGTTTCAGCTACCGTTGTCAAGAAAAAATAAGTAGAAATTAATTTTTATCCCTAATTGACACAACAGAAAAAATTTGACAACTAGACAATCAAAAATTATTTTGAAGTTTAAGACTGCAAAATTTTGTTATCAAATTTTTATTAAGGTCCATTCATAGTAGATCATATCTGTGGCAAAATGTGAAATGAAATTTTTCATTTTATGACATTCCAACGATATGATAGTCTACTAGAAATGGAATCCAGTGAAGTGCACGTTCCAGGAACGGTTTTTATTGGGATAGCGCGTTTTTTTCGCTTATATTGGAAATGTTGTTAATAAAACGCGTTTCTTGATAGTTTTTTTGTGTATGAATATTTAAGTTTTTGAAATATGTATACTCAGTTTTGTGATTTTGTGTATTGAAATGTGTATCGATTAACAACTATTCCAATTATAAATCATAAAAAAAACCTGGATAAAAACTTATGATGCTATCCTGATAACGCAGGTAATTGATTATTGGAAATTTCTCTTTCTA
Source organism: Galerucella pusilla (assembly GCA_910591695.1). NCBI lineage: Eukaryota > Metazoa > Arthropoda > Insecta > Coleoptera > Chrysomelidae > Galerucella > Galerucella pusilla. The sequence goes on along the minus strand of CAJUYI010003358.1, from coordinate 1,654 downwards.
ACATTGGTAACCAAATTTGACTACAATCGGCTGATATACTAGCTACACATTTATCTGCATTTAGTTGTATTAAAGCACTTTCTTTGATTTTCCGTCTTTTATTATTGGGTTCTTTTAATATTATTTTTGATGAATCCCATTGAATTTGATGACCCTCTTCCCAAGCATGTTTGCAGATAGCTGACTTAAAGAATTCCCTATCTTTGATATATTTTTTGTGTTCGTTTATTCGTACTTTCAATGGTCTAGATGTTTCACCTAAATAAAATTTGTCACATGATATTTGATATATGCAGTTTTTTGAAGATTGTTCTTCATTCTTTGGTTTCGTTTTTGTTAGTATTGATCTCAATGTATTATTCGATTTAAAACTAGTTCTAATATTGAATTGGTTACCAATTTTTTTTATTCTTTCTGATAAACCCTTAACATACGGTATTGTCAAGTTCCTAAAAATTATGTTAGCTGAATGGGGTATTAACAATGAGCCCCTCTCTATATGCTTAATCTCCTTATTTACAAATTCTGCAGGGTAATTATTGTTATTTAAAACATCTTTTAAAAAAGTTTTCTCCTTTGTAAATTGATCATCACTAGAACAAATGATTCTGGCCCTATCATATAAAGATTTTACCATCCCTTTTTTAACGCTTATAGAATGATTAGAGTCAAAATTCAAATATCTATTAATGTGTGTTGGTTTGCGGTATACACTCGTTTCATACCCTGTAGATGTTTTATTAATAAGAACATCTAAAAATGGCAAAAAATTGTTATTTTCAATTTCAAATTTTATAGATTCCTCTCCTTCATTTATATTTTTTAAAAAATCATTAAGAGATATTAAATCATGAGGCCATATTGCGAAGATGTCGTCTACATATCTCCACCAGACAATTGGTTTTAATTTTTGATTATTTACTATTTCGGCTTCAAAATGTTCCATGTAAATATTCGACAAAATTGGTGAGAGACAAGAGCCCATGGCAAGACCGAAATTCTGTTCATAAAAATCATTATTGAATTGAAAATATGTTTTTGTTATACATAATTTTAATAATTCTATTATTGCTATTACGCTCAATTTGGTTCTTTCTGTAAGGGTCTGATCAATTTCTAATTTTGATTGGACAAGTTCTATTGTTTTTTGTACCGGTACATTCGTGAAGAGAACTACATCAAAACTTACCAAATAATGGTTTTTGTTGAAATTCAAATCTGATAGCTTTTCTATAAAATGATTGCTATTTCTGATGTATGAATTTGTCTGTCCCGCGAAGGGTTCAATAATTTTCAATATATGATTCGATAGTTTACTGCATGGGGAATTAATAGTGCTACAAATTGGTCTCAATGGTATGTTTTGTTTATGAATCTTTGGCAGACCATAAAAATGTGATGGCTTACTGTATTTAGGTGTTAACATTGTTCTTTCACGACTAGCAAATTCGTTCTTGAATTTGAAAGGTGTTTTATAAATTTTGTTTTCAATAGATTTGGTAGGATCATTTGGTAGCTTAGTATAAGAGACATTTATTAATAAATCCATTACTTTTGAATCATAATCAACTTTGTTCATGATAACAGTAGAATTGACCTTATCAGCAGGTAAAATAATTATAGAATCATCTTCTTTGAGATTTTTAATTGATTT
>CAJUYI010003357.1:0-23901 GCA_910591695.1 Galerucella pusilla | reverse complement strand
AAACTATCAAGAAACGCGTTTTATTATCAACATTTCCAATATAAGCGGAAAAAACGCGCTATCCCAATAAAAACCGTTCCTGAAACGTGCACTTCACTGGATCCATTTCTAGTAGACTATCATATCGTTGGAATGTCATAAAATGAAATATTCCATTTCACATTTTGCCACAGATATGATCTACTATGAATGGACCTTAATAAAAATTTGCAGTCTTAAACTTCAAAATAATTTTTGATTGTCTAGTTGTCAAATTTTTTCTGTTGTGTCAATTAGGGATAAAAATTAATTTCTACTTATTTTTTCTTGACAACGGTAGCTGGAACGCTACCGAAACGTTGAAATAAATAATTTAAAAATATTGTGGTTTAATTTCCCAAGAAATTAAAAAAATAATCAGTATTTATTTTTTCTGACCAGCGCTGTCGAGGCACCTTAAGCTAAAATAAAAAAAAATAAAAAATTCCTCCCCCTTAAAATCTAAAAAGTCCATTTTCAATCAATCTCGTTATTTGTTTGTGCAAAAACTTGATTTTTTAGTAACAATATTTTTTAATTTTTGCTTATTTCACACCGCTAGTTTTCTAAGACCTACACGGAAAGCAATTGATCTTAAAATGACAAAAGAACAACGCCACGCAACGATCTTTCCTTGTCCCTCTCCCTTTTTCTTCCAGACTTCTTACGACAATCCTCTAATCTAATATTCATGTATAACTTTATGGAATTTTTTTGTGACCCTCTGTGTGGGGTGACAAGTTTTTATTCCCCAGCCACAATTCATAGCTGAAGTACTTAACTTTATCCGAGCTTGAATAGCCTCAAGCGACACATCATTGCACTTTGAATTCGCTTTCATTGCGAAAAAAAAAATCATGAAACGTGTGATACAAATTAAAAGTTTAACTCCTACTTTTCATTGATAATGTTCTACTTATAAAAGAAGGCAGTGTCAAAATGACACATTTATTCCACTGCTGAAAATTATTGCTTCTTTTAGCCAACTGAGAAGCGGTTGATAATTTTTTTTTATTATCAACCTAGGTCAATAATTGTCAAAGTCGAATATTTTGAGAATTCAGGGATAGTAGTTGAACAAAAACTTGTACAACATAATTTTGTATACCCAGGAGATTGTCTTTAACATATTTGCTGCTTGAAATACCTATCAAGATAAAAGTATTTGAATAAAAATACCAATAGTTTAAAGTTCGCGCTCAACCAAGAATGACTGATGACATAACGAGTACGTTCATAATATATCGAAAACTGACAGTGTACTTGTCAGTCAGACGACGGAGTAAACGCTTCTCGTGGTGCGTTTGTGAACAATATAGTCACCTTACTATGGATTCCAGGACACACTGGAATAAAAGGAAATGAAACAGCAGATGAGGGGGACTGAAATACCTTTCTTGGGGCCTGAGCCCTTTTGCGGAATCGGCCCCAATGTAATATTTGAAGAAATAGGTAAAGCCGAGAAAAAGAGAAGATCTGACCATTGGAAAGATCCAGTAGGGCTTATACAATCAAAGACTCTTCTGGGTAACTACAAGTCAAAGTAAAACTGCGTTAAGAGTTTCAACAGGGATCCTAACGAGACATTGTCGCATGAATGGGCACCTGAAAAAGCTCAAAATGGTGGAGGAAGAAGAATGCAGATTTTTCAGAATGGAAGAAGAAATTTCCATCCACATACTTTCCAACTGCACAACACTTCAGAATCCTAGAGCACAGCACCTGGGATAGTACTGGATAGAAGAGGAACATTTACCAAAGCTGAAGCCTTCAGACATCCTAAAATTCCTCCGGGAAATAGGAGTAACGGAGCACAATAAATCTTTTAGGTCTGAAATGAAAAAATTTCTAGGTATACGAGGGTCATGTAGCAACAAGAGTACGAAGTAAGTTGGTAACTGTGATATTCACAGAGATCTTCGAATACCAACCGTTAAGAAACAGATTAAAAGGATTGCCTGACTCCATCACTACCTTAATGGAGAAGCTCTTCAGCTGCTGGGCGACCAGCATTATGTCCGAAGATTAAAAAGAATCAAGTTAATCGATCTTGGGTAGTGTGTTTTGATAAAAGAGAATATTTTTTAAAAAGCACACAATAAGCAAACAATCGTGAACAAAAATATTCATCAATTACACAATAAGAGGGTATTTTTCAAATGAAAATAATCCAAGCTATCGACGAAACGCACCTACATTTTAAACTTGTAGGTTTTTATTACTTCAGGGACCGCCAGTTTAACATCGCATGATTGTCATTTAATAAAACCCTGTCATTTTATGATCCATTACGTAATGAACTATAAATTCTGTAGGGGACTTTTGTGATTACTTGAAATCAGTGGGGAAGATTGAGATGGATTGCTGGAATTCGGGACACTCCCATTGGAAATTTCAGTTGATAATTACTACAAAATATACGTTCTGAATAAATACTTGAATAGAAGCATTAAAAAAATCTCGCAAGGTTTTGTGATTTGCTTGTCGTGAAAAGAAAAATATATTGAATTGGGAAAAAAGCTAGTCAGATAGGGAATAGATATTCAGTATACAATTATAAAAATTATAAATTATAAATTTTCACTACTCTTGATTGGACACACTGTTTAACAAACAACACCTTGGTGTATGAAACTGTATCAAATTTCCATATAGATTAACTGCTTTGTATATTTAACTGTACATATGATATTTATAGAATTCATTATTTAAATTTAATTATTGCATTATAAATAAAACATGCCAACCAATCAAGTATTTTAAAATATTCCACGTGTTCTATCGAAAAAGTAGCATGGCAGCCTAAACAAATAATTAAATGTTACACACATAATTAGTTTGGTTTCAGCTTGATTCAATCGACAATTTTCAATGGTTAAATTTTGATGATAATTTCAGGTCGATTTTGGCTTCGTTGGAAGCTAATACAATGTAAACTGTTTATTTTAATGTAGAATCAGAATCAGACATAATAATCAGCATTATTCATAATATTGTATCCAGTTCATTCATTTCACGTGATATTATCGGATATTTGCAAAGCTCATATATTTTTTCTGGAAATTGTAGCCATTATAAAAAAAGTCATTAGTCACTATACGTGTTGATGTACAGTGTGACCTATTTTTTTTGGAAGCACCCCCGTAAAATCCGCATTTTCAACCGATTTTGTTTTAATTTTTTTTTGTTAGATTCAGTATCAAAAACAGTATTTTGGCACAAATTTTCATGGCTTGATTACTATTTTCACAAGGCCCTCTATGTTAATTTTCCTTTGTCAAAAAAGACAAAAGTACATTAGGCATTTTTTTTTCTCAAATATAACTATACCACTGGATTCAGAATCATCACAAATGTGAACTACCAAAATTTTATGAAAAAATTTTTATTAACGACAAAGTTATTAAAACATGAATTTGGAAGAAGTGGTATTTTCATATATAATACCACGAGAGAGACAAATTTTTTCGATTGTCATGAAAGTTTGTTGCTTGGAAATTTTGCGAATGACATTTTTAACAAAACCACGAGCCGTCAGGCGAGTGGTTTTGGATTAAATGTCATGAGCAAAATTACCTAAAAGCAACAAACTTGAATACGACAAGAGAAAAGTTTTAACTTACAAAATTTTTAATTGAGTAGTATTCGACATGACTATTTCACGAGAGAAAAACTAAAAAATCATATATTCAAACGTTTTATTTATTGCAAACTTCAATTATACAAAGCCAAAAAAATAATAACATTATGAAAAAAAATAATTCTTATTTATGTAAAAAGTACAATTATTATAATTGTACGATGTAGCATTATTTTGGGGATTGTTTTGCATCATAACCTGTGATGAATGAAAGTTAGAAACTGAGGATTCCTTTTCTTTATTTTTATTTTCTCGAAGGTTCTCTATAAGTTGGAAATGGTGTTCTTCATTTAATTGTAAATATGGTTTCAAAGAATGGGCAGAAGAATGTCCTGTAAGCTTAATAACTTCTTGTTCACCAACTCCTTCTTTTGCTGATACAGATATTGCAGAAGCTCTATGTGAATGGTTGGTTATTTTTATTTATTTTTGTGTCTATACCAATTGATTCTGCCGATATTTTCGTCCACTTTGAAATTGTATTAATTTCCAATGGTGAATTTTTGTACCATATTCCTTTCTCCCAATTTGGATGTACTGTTTAAAATAATCTTGTTGTTGTTAGATAAGAATTGGATTCTCTTTTTTCAATAATTTTCAAAAATAAACGAACGGGACACAAATTGTTGTTAGCATTATTTCTTACCAGCCACTTACTGCCAGATAAAGCTTTTGATCCTTCTTGTATAGTTTTGGAAAAGATTGGATTATATTCTACCTGCCAGTAAAATTACCTTTATTATCATATTCTTTTTTAAAGTAATTAATATCACAATTAGCAGCTTCATTTCCACGCCATGCTAATTCGAACGAACATAAATGAAAAAACTTTTTTTGTAACCCATCAGGATTATCTTCAGAATAGCTTTCTACCATTTCCATTAATTCTTCTTTGGTAAACGCATTAGAACTTCTTTTTCTGGTTCCAGGTTCAGCCTGAAGCTTTTTACGTTTTGTATCCCTGACCAATCTAGCAAATTTATAGGTAATATCTTTAAATGGATCAATTTTGATGTTAAATTCTAGAAAATATTTCTCCTGAACCATTTGAGCAGTCGTATTCCAAAGTGTTTTCACACTAGCTTCAGTATAATCAGTTCCATCTCTTTTTTCATGTTAAAACCATAATCTTCAAGAATTTTTGCTATAACTTGTTCAGAAGTATCCTTTTCTAACGTATAATTACGTGCGTCCAGAAACATTCTAAACTGTTCCCACGCAGACTTTTTTGTCTTCATTGTATTTCGCGGTATACTTTGCTCAATAGTACTCTCTATTTCATTTATTGAATTATTTCCAAATCTTGTTTTATCCATGTAAATAATACTTATTCAAATTTTTGAAATAGTTTTAATAATTTTAAGATAGTTAAATAAATAGATAAACAACTTAGTTTCCCTAGAAACCACTAACAAAGATTTTATTTTGAAATTTATCACAGAGTGATAGAATTTTATACACATAGATTTGATATATTAAACGTCAAAAAATTGCCGCGACAAAACAAAAAATTGCCTGTTCAAAACCTTCAAATTTTGTCAGTTATCAATTCACTCTAGTGAAATAGTCAGTATAATACCGATTGATTGGCTAGAATAATGTATTGCTATTGGTTAAAACCACCAAAATGTCAGATATTGACAAGTGAAAAAAATAATCAACGTTCTTCTTGTGAACTCTTATAAACAAAAAAATTTATTTATCTCTCCATATGCGAAATAAAAAAAAGTCAAGTTATCTCTCCACTTTTGCCTTTTTTTAAATGTTTCATAAAAACAGTATTTGCAACATCCTGTACAAAAATACTGCTCTAGGCACGTAGCTCGGCTTAGAATTATAATTTTTTTTTCAAAGATAAACCGCTTCTAATTGATGATGCTGCAAATTTTTCTGTGCTTCCCTACAAACTGACAAGCAGATCAATAATGAGAAGTTCCAACTTCTTTCCCCGTCCAATCGTGAGTTACAGGAGTTACGGGGGTTACGAAGGCTCGCAAAGACATACAATAAGGGGGAGTATTATTTATGATTTTAGTATAGATTGATAACTGCACCATATATTAACGGCGTTAAGTGACGTGAAATCCTACTTTAAACACTTTTAGACAAGGCTTCCGCAGTAATCTTGCTGAAAGGAGAGTTACGATCGGAAATACTATTAGTAAATTTTAGTATTGATGGAGCAATATATATTCCGATATCTGTGAAGATTTTTTTTCTAAAAAAAAATTTCTTTCAAACAAACAATGCCACTTGCATAAGTAAAAACCAGGAGGTCTTGCTTGAAAAGCTAATGAAACAAGAAAATAGCCCAATAATGAAATGAAAAAATAATGACGTTAAAAAAAATGATGGTCCTAGAAGAAAATTAGAAAAAAAAACAAATTTTAAAGGTCAGCTAACTTTTAGGGCCAGTTTCGAGTTTCCCAAAAGTAATTGGCGCGATTGATTGCACCTTAATAAAAATCCAATCTCCTGGAGTGCAAACGTGTGTGCAAACAGTTTGTGATGCAAAATTTAGAACTCGCAACATAGTGGCAAGGTGGCTGTGGCAAGGTGGCTTGGTTCTGTTCACGACCAAACAATTTTTAACAGCAGTTCGTTGAAACGACAATTTGAACGTGGAACCTATGGCAGATATTTATTGGTTGGGAAAAATATTTAATGACAAAATTGCAAGTAACAAACCCTTCAGCTGAAAATCTGTTCAACGAATCTATAATAAGAACCACGAATGTTGTGAAACGACAATATGGAGTGTGGAGTGTGTGTCTTTCTTTTGGAATCCGTTTAAATGCTGATACAGCTGTAACTATAATTGTTGCTGCTGCAGTTTTACATAATTTATCTTTAGAAATGAATGAAGACATTACTGAAGACTGATAACTCTAAAGAGCCGCACAATTTGGAAAATAATGGACACCAATTTAGGCAGCTGCTAATTAATGAACATTTTAATAGATTGGTTTAAAAATATGTAGGTACTCAAGGATGTAGGCATTTAATAAAATTATGGCGACATGTAAAATTTGAAATAATTTATTTAAAGAAATATTTACTAACTAATTAGAGCTATAAATTGATATAATAAATGGGAACTCCAATCCTTTTCCGCCTCCATAATTTCTAAATCTAATAATCTCATATTTTTTTTGTGTTCTTCCTCATCACGCATTGATGTTTATCACTTACCGCTATAAATGTTAACAATGAAAATACGGAGAGTGCTGTACTCAATTCAAACCACCGAATAACCAAAAAGTAAACACAAATTCTGTCAAAAGTCCGTCAAATTAAGGAGGAACCTGGCGAGCAGTGCAGTCAACACAGTATATTCAAGCCTAAATGGGGATTTTTTCATGAGGACGCGTCCATACTATTATGAAACTGACCCTAGTTTTAAGAGAACCTTCAAGCTGAAAGACCCTTTAGTTGAATGCCCATTTAAGCAATGATTATAAAACTAGCCCTTAGTCTGTCAATTAAAAAAAAGAGCTTAGTTTCTAAATTTCTAAATTAAACTAGTAAAAGTAAAAACACTTTCAGACTTTTAGTCTTGAAATTACAAAAAAGGGTTAGTAAACAAATAAAAAATACTTAGCACACTAAAACTTATGTAAAGATGAAGTCCCGATGAAGTTGTGACGTTAATTATTGGAATTTCAAGGAATATCTTGGGGCGTTTGTCATCCAAAGGACTGATGTACTCCTAGGAACTAATGGTTGGTATTCAAGGGTATTTAAGGTCTATGTAAGGGACTGTTGTACTCAGGAAACTGTATGCAGGAAACTGTATCCAGGTAACTGTATTACTCAGGAAACTTTATGTGTCCAAAAAACTTGAATCTCAGGAGCTTCTAGGGACTGTTGTAGTCCAAGTGACTATTTGTGTACCAGGATCTTGATTTTTGGACCTCCAGTTTATTCCACCGCGAATCACAAGAGTGAAATAATTTATCAATTATTCGAATGAGATATTTTTAGGAAATATAATATACTATCTCACCAAAAATCAAAGTACTTAAGAAATTCATTTATAAATATCAAATCTGAAAGGTTAAATGCAAAGTTCAGCCTTTCATGCTCTATAAATCCTCTCCTATCTATCCACCTGTTGGAAAAATTGTACTTACATAATCTCGTACTATCAGCGCATGTGGTGGCCAAATTACTAGGCATGTGTGAATTTTCATTATCTGGATATAACGCGGCTCTGCCTGAAATTATTTTGTAGATTTTCTAAATATTTTTCAGCAGTCAATGTTGCTTCAATAAAAAATGGTCCCAAAATATTTTTGCCAACAATTGTTGCCCAAACATTAACTTTTTCAGTATACTGAGTGTGGGCCTCCATCCTCCAATGAGGATTTAGGTCTGACAAGTATCTACAGTTTTGCCAATTGACAAGACCATCTAAATAAAATGTTGCTTCATCTAAAAATTTTACAAATTGTGCATCAACACTTCACAAAATTCCATCCTATGATCAAAATCATAATCTTTTAGTTCATGAACTGAAACAACTTTGTACGAGTGAAAACTTTTCAAAAAAAATGCCTTTGTAGTAAGGAGATATAATAATAAATTATATTTTATATATCCCTCGTATATAGTTATCATTATTAAAAAAATTGTTGCTAATGATATGTTTTCTCGTTATACTTTCCTTTCGTGAGAAAGGTATCTAAAGAATTTTAATGTAATAAAAATACAGTAGATTATTTTTCTGCTGTTAAATTATTTGAAATGATTTTGAATATGGTTTACCCCGTATAAAAGCATCATTCATTTGGAAGCAGTTATTGAAATTCGTCTTATATATTATTGTCAAATGTCAAATAAATGGCATGGAAGGTATGCCGTTGCTCTAGAAGTCTTTAATCAAATTTAACAGCTCCAAAACGAGTCTTGCTTTCACGTGTTTTGAATTTCAATTAGCTTAAAATGTTCATATATTATAAAAATAATGCTGAGAATTTTTTAGAAAAACATTTGTGTGAGGTGCATCAATGAGTGGATAGTAGCGTTATTTTAGTTTCTTTTGACTTCTTCTCTAGATCAAATTTTTATTACGGTTTTTGATTGTTAGCTAAACTAATGAAAAATAATGGTAGTGGTTTCCAACAGAGTAGTAAGTCTTATTTAATTGATATAAAATCTGTTTTAATTGAATAATAAATGACACTTATTAAAATCAATCTGCTTGTAGATTTAATTGAATCAAACTGTAATTAAAGCTACTCATAATATTAGTTCATACTTTCAAAAAATACAATTTTTCGAGAAATTTTTTGACTGTTGATGCTTTAATTTCAAGATAAATTGAAGAAAAGCAATAAAATGGTTCTCAACGTAGATACATACACCACCTTCATCTAATAAGTATTGCTAGTTGTTCTACTTTAATTCCACTGGGTTATGCGTTATTCAATATAGATTGCCCAGCTCCTCACCCTACTTCCTTTATTGCCCATACAGTGTCAAGCAAATCTCACGAGATAGTGTTCTTCAAGTAGATTACCCTATAGGGAATATGTCCTATATTTCCTTCTGTAAATTTTAAAATTGGCACAAGATACGTTGATTTTGATTGCAGAAGTATCATGATCAACTTACAGTGCCTTAGTAACAAATCAAAAATATTTGAAGCTTAAAATCAATCTCCAGTTTCAAAATAGTATAATAAATATATCGTTTTATTCGTTCAGCATGACACAGCAAAATATATTTCTCTATTTATTTTCAGGTGAAAGTGATGCTGAGGATGTCCAACCCCACATCTCCGTGCCCAGGTGTCGACGGTGGCAGTTACAACGGTTTTTTCAGCATAGATAAGCGAAAAAAGCAAGTAACTCTAACGGATCCATCCTTTTGTAATGGGTCAGTTGCCCCCGAGGACAGGCGGGTGGGAGTAGCGGCCCCCAAAATGTTTGCTTTCGATGCCATTTTTTCTCAGGACGATTCACAGGTGAATACAAAAATCTTTTATATTTCAAAATAAAATTGTTTATTCTGAATTTTTGAATAATGAAAAATTTATACAGTATCTTTGTCAATTATTCAATATTATTAAAGGAACGTCATTCTAGCGTCGGTGCATTTACAAAATGATCTAGATCTAAGAGAACTAAAAATTAATAATTCAGGTATGATCCCGCCCGGTAGCGTTATATCCCTCAGAAATCAATAGATCGGGTTTCCGCATTGTATTTATACCTGAATAATAGCTCGGTTGTATTTTGTATCAGAAGAATGTCTGTGCTTGAATTCCTTCATCATTTATTATGTGATTTTCGTTTCAATCGGCCAAGATACGGTGATGAAAGTAAGGGACGTAGACTAGCTGGGGTTGAAGTCCACTGATTGACTGATGAACTTGCAGTTTTACTGAAACAAATAACTAAGGATGAAGTAAAGCGAGGGAAAATTATTTTTTAAATGGTTGGGAGAAACGTTATAGTCATCGGGAACAGAAAACAAAGCAACAAAATTTAATTATAATCTCATTCATCTCAGCTTGTACCGGGTGTCTGATTAAGAGAGATAACCCACTGTATCCCAGAATCTATGGTGGAAAGCGTTGAAGAAAGAACAATATACAGACTAAGTAGAGAAAGAATCATTAAAAAAAGGTAGAACGAGTCGCGGGACACACGGTAGGAACTTTAGTTACTTTTAAGCAAAAATTATGTAATACATCTGACGTTATAGATAAACAATTTGCATATTCCTCGGTGGTCGAGTAGTAAGCAAACTAGACTCTCACGTGGTAGACCCGGATTCAATTCCCCGCGAAAAAAATTTTTTTATTGTTAATTTTATTTTTAAATAATTATTCTGCTTGCTATTAATAACGACAACAGGTATTTTGTCAGATAAAGCGGGCTACCTCTCTCAATCAAATACCCGGTAATAATTTTTTTAATTGATTATTATATCCCTACCGCACCACTCCTCTGGGTGTATCAAAGGTATCAAAACAATGCAAATTATGGATTTCTATCCTCATATTGTATGACAGTTCTTAATGAAACACCCTGTATATAAAAAAAGAACCTATATATGTAGAAGTTTCCATTAAAAAAATTTTTCATTCAATTATTTCCACTTCTTTCCAATTTGAAGATCTGAAAGAATCTACCAAAGTCGATATTCAATAGGATCATTAAATTTTCTCCCGAGTTAATTGACTTTTATTAGTTAATGGGAAATAAAACGTAGCCGTTAATGACAAATATTTGTATTTCCTTTTTATCGTTTTCCTCCAATAAATAGAAGAAGAGTTAACGGTCCAAGCAAGAATAAAAAGGGTTTATTTCAGAGGCATATTATCTCTCACCCGTTCGTTTCGTTTAAAATTGATCGGTTCCGTTCAGGAATTTGCCATTAAATATTCCAACAGCCAACCAACGGTCTTGTCGGTTCAGCTTACATGGCGAGTTAATTAAATCATGACCGGTCGGAAATATTTGGCCATGATTAAATTTTTCTCTTCTAAAACTCTATCACTTTTCGTTGAAATAACATTCCTGTAGTTTTCAATATTCCAAAATGTTTTTTTTTTTCGAAGTCTCATTTATTTATTGATTGGAAGTGAGTAGCATTAAATAAATACTTCAAATTCTAAATATTTTATCGTAATTTCACTGATTTTAAATTTATATACAAAATCTAATGTTAGAATTGTGTACCAATGATATTTTCATAACTTTTGGAGCCAAAATACTGAAAATATTAAAAAGCCGGCAGGTATATACAGATCGCGGAAAGTCTATTCGAGCCATACGATTAACACAAGTACGACAAGGAAACTAAGAGAAAAACCACTTTAAAAAAAAAGAAGAATAATTGTTATCAGTCAGTGTTTGGCGTGTGTTTAGTTCCAGCTAGCAATCTGATATGAAAGCAGCGTTGCCAGTTTAAAATGTTTACCACTGAAAAATCACGTTTTTTGCTTCTTTTTGTTCGATATTGATACGAGAGCCGATAGTGGGCGCCGTGGCCTAGTTGTTTAAAGCGCCTTTCTAGTAAACGGGAGATTGCGAGTCCGAATCGCCATGTGGCCTCTAGGTTTCTATTTGAATTTGCCATATCCTAAGCGAAGCTATGAATGGGAATTCAAAAAGTAAAATCAATCAGCTAAATGAATTATACTAGCTTTACTTGTATCTATCTTTTCATTATAGATTATTTTACGGAACCCTTTGCACTTGGCCGGTTTTTAGTAAATTCATCATTCTATTAAAAGTCCAAGTTTTCTATTTACTTTCAAGCATCTTAAAAACATAATCACTAGTTGTACTTGCACCAATTTGAGGAGCTCAAGTTGTAAGTGGAGTTCGCAACAGCTATTACTCTTTAATTAGCCGTTTTCCGAAAGTTTCGATTAATGGAAGAGGTTTTTCTTCGGCAATTAAATTAGCATAAACAGCGCCATCTATTGCGTTGTTGTTTTTTTTCTCGAATTTATGTTAAACAAACGGATCGTCGGTAACGTAGTCAGGCACAGGGTAGTTAATGAATACAATTGCAGTGTAATTTATTATTTCGGAGTTGTACTGTCGCAATGTGACAGTGGCGTGCGTTACTGTAAAATACTATTTATGATATGCCGATAATGTGTAGTCAAACTCAAAATTATCAACATATATTCTAAAAAATATACTTGAAACCCTAAAAAGTGAAAATTTATTGTCGATCAATTAGAAAAGATATTTTTATCATTTGATTTCCTGAATTAGGTGTTAAACTTAATCAAAACATCATATTTTCTCGATATAAATAATAAATAATGATCAATGAATTATTTCTAATAATTTAATTGTTCATGTTCGTTTGTTAAACCAATGGCATGAAACTGTCGTAACTAGACGACATAGATGAACAAGACCGATTATGACTTCTGCGCAAAACAGTTGGCAATAGTCTGTTTATATTTTTTTCTAGCAGCCTCAATAATAGATATTATGATTGGGGAAACCTTAAATTATGACCCACCTACATATTTTTATGTAGTTTTTAAATTTGACTTAATGAGTTCCTGTCTAGCATAATATTTTCTACTATCATTTCAACAAAGCCTCCAACTTTATCTAGATTTATCTACGCCTATGTATTACTACCCCTCGTTATATCACATCTATCTTCGCTCTCACTCTGAAACGCGAGAACTGATCAACCTGCAGTAGAAAAAGCACAAATGTAAAAGTCGTGTTCAATCTTTCTGAGATTTTAAAATTCCTACAATGAAACTGTTTCCCATAATTTTGTTTCGTGAGGTTTTTAAGTTTTACTGCTGCAAGGGTTCCCTTCTGTTTTTATATATATCTTGCAATATTTCTTCTTTTCGATTTTGTTTTCTATTTTTGTAGGATCAGAAAAATAGCCGGTAATGTTGGTATGTGCACCAAAAAAGTTAATCAATATTTAAAGCTAGAATTTACTCGTAATTTTTCAAATTTCGACATATACAGATCGCGGAAAGTCTATTCGAACCATACGCTTTAGACAAGTACGACAAGGAAAATATGAGAAAAACTACTTGTAAGAGAGAGAAGAATAATTGTTCGCAGTCGGCGTTGGGCGTGTTTTCAGTTCCAGCTACCAATCTGATATGAAAGCAGCGTTGCCAGTTTAGAATGTTTGGTACTTTCTAAGGAATTGGGAAAAGTAGAATTCGATAGATGGCGCTCTGAAATGTCAATGTCATCTTAACAACGAGTAAAACAAATCAGCTGCCCCACAAGCCCTTTGATATTTAAACGGTTTTATTTTGCTGTTTTAGTTATTTTCAGTGTGTGTTTTGTGAAACTTTTGCTGGAGGTGATAGAGGGAATAAAAAGAATAGAATTCTAAAGTCAGTCGTTGGTTGTACACTTTTTGGTACACTACACTTTGTAAAATATAACACCCTATTTATTTTTTCAAGTCCTTTATAAAGAAAAAATTCCTATAGATCTCCAACGAAGGCTTGGGGAAAATATTGTACATGAAGTAGGCTCCGTATACAGCAAAAATGTCATAAAATACTTTCCTTGATTCATCAGATTTATTATAGGGGTTATGATAAACCGTTTATCTGTACATGCGACAAGCAAAATTGGACGAGCCGAAAACATCCCACTGGGCACCCTACGTGTTTGTTATATAAACGCCCTTGACATATTACTGAATAACAGATAATGCATATTTTTTCTTTGTGGTGTAGTGTACCTCTATAAATTGATTTATATCTTCCATTATTTTTACTGTGTATAAGGAACATGCGTCTGTGATAATAAAAACAGGCCATAAACTTCATCCATATATTGAATGGAAGTAATGGAACATCTGGGGCACTTGCCGATTTAAAGGGAGCGCGTTACTTTGGCACCGATTGATTTCATTTCATATATCCCCTTAAATATTGCTTTGTATTGATCGTTGGTTGAGTTATATAACTAATAGAGTGAGGAAAATAAGCTTTTCATGAAAAATAAATGTACATGCGTTACCGTAACTAATTAAGAGCCTGGCTGCGTGGTGTACTTTTAACTTTTCATATATATACCCATAAAAAGTAATCTAGGAGGGATAGATCAGGAGATCCTGGGGACCAGAACAGAGACAGTCGAGTAACAGTTCGTCAACTTTTGCGATTTCATGAAGAAACATCAAGGATACCTAAGTTTAAGGGATACTTTAATAAATACAATTGATTTCATAACCAATTTAAAGTATGCTCTAAACTCAAGTTTAAAGTATCGATTTTTCGACTTTATCTCTCTAAAGTGTTATTTAACTACAATATAATCTCAAAATTTTTATATTTGTGATTTGCCAAAAGTGACGTTTGCTAGTTTTGTGTTAGTTTAGTCGTTGATCATATAATAGGGATACTTTTCAAACCTCCAGTTCTAGTTCTAGTTCGTCTGATGAAGAATTTATTTATATCAAAAGACCAAAAGTGTATAGGAACAGAAAATACTGTTTCGAGAAATATAGGTGGATTCATGCAAGGAAAAATTAAAACATGTACATACCTGTAATATAGATGTTCATGCAAGAAACTGAGAAATTAGGATTTAAATTAAAAAATAACATTGTTTCATCTCCTTAGTTTTAGTTTCAAATTAATCTAAGTTTTAATTTTCTCCTGCGTGAATCCACCTTATGATGAGCTCGACTTTTACCAACGTTTTCGCTCAAAAAAACAATCTGTTTTGTATCTACTGAATGAAATAGAAGAGCAAATCGCTTTACCTTATAATAAGTAAGTTGTAAAATCCATAGAGTTGTGTTGTATACAATGACCAATGATAGAATTAACAAAAACCCCTATTTAATATATATATTATATATAAAATCTTTCATTCTATAATAAATAAAATACATACAAAAAATTTGTTTTAGTTGTAATACATAGGTACCTATCTTTTCTCTTTATTAGTAGTTTTGCATTCTAGATATGCTTAAATTTTTTAATTTCTTGAATCAATTTAATTTCCTCTTCTAGAAAAAAATTTAAGAAGCTAACTTTCTTTTTATTTTTTGAAATTTCCATTTTCTCCAAATGAATCGCTTTCGCAAATAATACAAACGCCACAACTCTTAACAAAACTTAACCTCATTTATTTAGT
Organism: Galerucella pusilla; assembly: GCA_910591695.1. Taxonomy (NCBI): domain Eukaryota; kingdom Metazoa; phylum Arthropoda; class Insecta; order Coleoptera; family Chrysomelidae; genus Galerucella; species Galerucella pusilla. The sequence continues at coordinate 8,625 of CAJUYI010003357.1, read as the reverse complement.
CAGTAACGGAAAAACGAGCCAAATATGACATGTCAAATTCCATGAATTCCAGGTTAACCAACACTTTAAAAATTACTTAAAAAATACTTCATGAAAAGGACACTTTAATATTCATTATGGCACCAAACGATGGCAACAACTACTTTAAAGGGGACTTTGGTGTAAAGTCTCCTTTTGGTAAAGTGGACTTTAGTTATTCATCATGAAATCGGCCGTTGTTGATGAATTTTATGGGGATGTAATTAGTTGTATTCCAAAATTAGCCCAATGGTAAGTTCACCTACTCCAGATAATTCTGCTAGCTTTTTTGTACTGAAAGTTGTATCCACAACAACTTGTATAACGTCTACCTCTATCGCTTCTTTTCTTATTGGGTTTTCTTTTTGCTGTTTTTTTATCTATTAGGTACTGTTTATCGCCATTTTGACATAATTCCAAAACGTACTTACGATTAACGTGTTTGTATTAAATAAAAAAATAACTTGTTTCTTATATATATTTGTAATTACCAGAGTGGACGAAGTTTTTATAGAATATCAGGGCATCATTTTACTTTTTTTAAACTCCCATAAGATAAATTTTAAAAGAACTAATACCATAATATGCATTAGTGTAAGATTTTGCGAAGAAAAGTATGGATCATCAAGCATTAACTACATAAACGATTATATCTTGAATAGTCTGGGAGCTTAGAGAACATTTTCACAACATATAAATAGCTGTATAGTTCATTTACGAAAAGTTTGCAATTTTGACATTTGTAGTAACAATTGCAGCCACTGAACAAAATCTAAATATCCAAATTGTAAATGGAATAATTAATTAATTAATAATAAGTTACGGTAAAAAAGTTGGCTGCCGTGTGCGGGGTTGCCAGACTTATGTTGTCAAAATCAGACAATTTTATCTGAATTTCTTGAGTTGGTTTGTCGTTTTCATTCGCATTTTATAGTTTGTTATTTACTGTGTATGATTTAATCTGTCATTTTTATAACTATTCAAAAGAGAGTATAGAACACTGCGTCGCAATGCATAAGTCTTTATCAAGTGGTTGCAAGGAGATGGTAGCATCACTAATATCACATTTTGAGAGAACGAGATAACGGTGGACCACTAATTCCTATTACTTCTGTGAGAGTTGTAAGTTTTCAATAAATACGTTGTTACTTAATACTGCAATAACGATGCAATTCAACATGTGCATGAAGATAACATTTTTCAGTTAAACTTATGGTTTCGAATTCGGACATCTTGAAATTTATGTACTTCACCCATCAAAATTTTATAATCTCTGCTCTTATTTTTGAGTTGAATGTAATCTTATACAATAAACAACTTATGCCAACAGCTGGAAAAAAATGACAACGTGACAACGATGTAAAACATCTGTCATGTTTTATATTGCAAACTTATCGTAAATAAACTTATAGTTTATATTTTTGTTTTTCATAGTAAAGGTAGTGAAGAGCAGACCGCCGGAAGCCTTTCCGTTTGTGTATATGTAACTTCGAATAATTTATCAAGTTTCTTGGTAAAGTTAAATATAATTTTTGACTTTTGATCCTGTATATTCCACCAGAACTGACATTTTTAGAAATTATTAAATAATTTCGTTCAGCAAAAATGTTAACTTTCAAGTTAACGTTTCAGTTGCCTCGGCCTTTATTTGTTCATCTTCCTTCCAGTCTTTCTTATCTGGTATAGTTATTTGGAGCAGTAGTCTAGTGGGCTAGTGGACACACCCCTATGCAGGATGTGTGAAAGATGAAACTGTCATGCATGTCTTATGCGAGTGTCTGGAGTTATCGTCAATAAGAGAGTGTGTGTTCGGTGAGTCTTGGCCTACTGCCGATATAAAAGAGATGTCTCCTAGTGACCTGTCCACCTTCCTGGGAAGGACAGGATGGATGACCTAGGGGGACAACTCCTCGGGAGGATGTACAATGGGTAACATTTGGCCTAAGTGCTGTGAGCCTACACTCACCCTCCCTACTCTACAGATACAGTCTTTCTGTCTGACCTACTACTACTACTAAATGTGCAGGCGAGCCTTGTCCTGGACAACTCAAGCCAAGGTTCCGGCACTGATGCCACTGGCGGGCCCATTGTACCATTCCTGCTACATATACATCCATGAAACCGAGCCCTTCAATAAAGGCCACAACCTTTTTCAATGGATGTCTGCTTGTGTCTCCAGGGGCCATAACAGGGACTCCGAAGATTCGCCTCCGTAGTACAGCCCAGTAAGGACACTCTAAGAGAACATGGACTGACGTTTCGTCAAGATGAGCCTTCCATGTCAGTGGTTTATCAAGGATCACTCCTAGATACTTCACCGGCAGTGGTACTCCATCAAGATTTAGACCCTCAGGTCTTATACCTCTGTTTGACCTAGTCGATTTTCAAGGAGAAAGCGAAATTTCACGGAACGATTCATTGGATCTCAAGATACAGCTCTGAAAGTATTGATATTTCGGAACATTACCTGTGTCTTATCAGACATTCTCAGCAACAATCAGTATATCAGTCTTGTCGCTCGAGCCTCCCAACTATATCGAAAATAGAGGTAAGAACTTTCTCGGAAATCGTTTGCTGCGTTACATGAGTCGTGTAACTATGCAGTTGCGACTTTTTTTTGGGCAATTTAACATCTGATTTAGAATCTGGCTGCTTCCTTATAATTATATGCTGGGGATAACCGCAGTTACGAGAGCCAAGTAACTTTTATAATAGTTAATCTTCATGAGAATGATATTGTGGAAGTTCATAGAATGTTCATCTAATACTTTCAGTATTAAGTGATGCTAGAAGATTATATTTGAATGAATAATACTTTTATAAAAGTAATACCGAATAAACAGGATATTTTGGGTCTGAAACTGCTTTCACTGATACTGAACCCAGCTTTTGGGATATCAAAAACTGGTTGTACATCTCGATGGGTTCAAACGGAACATCAGACGTATAGTTTGGCAAAGCTATCTGATGCTACGCGGCATCAGTAAGGGGTGAGGAAACATGGCCGTTATCTGTCATAAACCTACCAGTGGTGTACGGTATTTTATGGAGGTATTAAAAACATTGTATATACAAAAATTCATTCATGCTTCGCTTGATGATAAGATATTATTCGAAAATACCGTATTTTTCAAAACTAATTAAGTTGCAAATCGTACTTGAGTTCAATGTAGATGCGAAATAATTCAAAATCACCACAAAACACACCTTTATAATAATTATATTTTCCAGTAACCCCAGTATTAAGTTACCAAAGTCTGTTGCACCTAATAAGGTCCCTCAAGGTCCCTCGAAATAAACTCTACGACCAAGAGCACAAAAAGCCTGAAGGCTAAGATGCTGAGGACTCGAAGCTTCTGACTGGTGGTGTCAAACTAATCAATCAGCCTGCGGAGCCAGGTTAGAAAGTTGAAAACATGACTTTTTTCTAATTTTGACATATAAAGTGACATTTTTCAAAACTGATTTACGTTAGCAAACGTCACATTATCCGTAACCAGTTACATAATGAAACACATTATGTAACTTGTGATGAAAAGTTAATAAAAACAGAAGAGAAGAGAAGAAAGTTTAATGTCATATTATAGAAAAATAACAACAACTAGAACTGAAAAGAACTACTAACAATAAAAACAACTAGAACAATTCACTTTTTATTTTATGCATTATAAATATTTATAACACAATTCGAGCAGTTCGTTATAGGTTAACCCCCGCAGAATAGAATACACGCATATTTCATATTTTGCTTGGATATTAATTTATAATAGTAAATATGATATAAAAAATTACTCATAATAAGAAATAAACCAGTTTCCATTGGAAGTTACTCCCAAATTTTAAAATAAAATTCAAATTTCATTGCACTTTCCGACCACAACCCGAGGATTTCCGAACGCTACCGATGATACGTGTGATGTCATATCTCTTGTGTTTACTTATGTCAATATGGCCGGTATTGTTTTAGGTTATGTGTAGTTGTGTGTTTATATTGTATTTTAATCAACTATTAATTGCTTCATCGACGTAAAAATATCATTTATATGTTTGTTTGAGACCATTACGTGTTTGTGTGTGCTTTTTTTATTTCTAAAAGTTAACGTGAAGTGGAAAGTGGTCATAAATATTCGATATTTTCAAGGATATTTTAAAACTTTTGGAAGAATATATTTTATTTACTAGTTCAGTGACGATTCTTCCATATTTTGTGAGTAGAGATATGGCTAGCGAAGGTTTTGTAAAAGCACAAACTGATAACTTGCCCAAAGTAGACTCATTTATGCTACTTGAATTTATGAAGTTAAACAGCTACTTCAATGCAGCGAAAATGAGAGGAGTTAAAGCATTATCGTAAGTACGATTTAAACTATGTTTTATTTATTTAATACATATATACCCACCATATTTCGATGTGTGGTTTTAAGAAAATTATGTTTTTATGGTTGATTCCTAGACATATAGGTACATAACCTCGAACTATTTGAGAATAAAAATTACCAGCATAAAAGTAGGTAGGTACTTACATTAAAATGGTCTTCACAAACAAAAGGAATGCCCTTCCGTTAAGTGTATTTTTGCTTGCGCCACCAGGTAAAGTAAGAAATATTTTGTCTGAAACTTTAATAGACGTTGATTCACACACTGGAACAATGCAATACTTGTAATACAAATTTTTTTTTTCGGCTTTATCCATTTTTAAAGCTTTCAGAAACAAATTAGGTCACAAGAACTCAGAGCGTGATACACGAATAAGAACGTAAACAAATGACGTCACACCATGGGGCAGCCATCTTCATGACGTAAGGCGCGTTTTGGCGAACTTTCGAGTTTTATTATTTTTAAAGTCGTTTTTAAAGTGAAGCTTATATTTTTTTGGAAAAATAGGCATGCAAGGTGTTAGGAGACCTGATAAAGCGTCCATTCCCACCAATAGCAAAATTTATGCTTGTACCCTATTAGAAGTTGATGTAATTTCATGATGCATAATTGATCTTTAACTTGAGGTGCTTGATTCACCAAGAATATCAGTTGCGATCCTTCTCTTATTTTCTATGGAGCTCTTTACATAACCCTCTGCTACCGTGCTGGACTTCAAGCCTTCATGTTGTTTTAAAAAACAGTTTTTTTTGTCAAAAGGATTCACATAAAATAAATTTCGTCAAAATTAAATAAAATCTTGTAAGAAACGTATGAAATGCTTTATTGATAGGTGAATTAAATTTTCTTTTTGTCAAAATTAGATAAAATCTTGTATAATACACGTTATGAAATGCTTTTTTGTGTAACTCGTGCCATTTCACTTGACCTCGCTCGCCCTGCTACGCGAAGCTCGCTCGTAACGCAAAAATTTCACTCGTTACATGAAATGATGCATTCCATAACTGGTTACATAAATAGCTATTTAGCTACAGATTGACGTTGGCGATTTGTGCTATGAAAAAACAGTGTCTAATATAAATGTATTTGCTCGTTTCCACACTCGATATTGAACCTGTAGATAAATTTGTGCAAATAGCAAAGAAATATTGTGATAAAATTCATAACACTGAGCTGTTATGATTTTAATTAAAAACGTTAACCAATTATTCGGCTCTTTCCAGCGACCAGCTAGTAATAAAAGCCGCATGTATGGTATGTTTGCCAAAGTTTATATGTAGGACTAGCGACAATAGGAATATGAACGACTTATGATAAAATGAATAATCAATATTCGGACATTCATGAAGATATCCTTCTTTTTACTAGAAGTATTTTTCCACACATGAATATCATCAGAATTTAAAGTTCTAGAGTACGTGAATAGGAGCGGGAATTAAAAAGAAGAATAAGAAAGCCAAAGTCTGGATTGACTAAGGCAAACACTTGACGATATTCCAGGAACTTACGGCAATATGGTGCAGGAGGTTATTGAGGCCAAAATTTGATAAAAAGACTAAGAGGAACTCACCAGGACCAAATATTACAAAATAAAAATATAAGATGTTCCACTCCAGGGCGGTTTGATTCAAGGTGCTGTCCCAAACGGGCGCCGCTCTCCTAAATTATTTTTACGACTCGCTTTTGTTGTCAATAACGAGACCGGTAGATACCAGATAAGTTCGAAAAGCTTATTTTATTTTAAGCTATACAGGGGTAATTAGAGAAATATATATTTAAATTAATAGGACTCTTTATCACAAAGGTTTATTTTTAAATGTTAATTATTTCGAAAAATGTTCAGGATATGAATTTGGAAAGGTAAGTAGATAATGAACTTGAATTTTTAAAATGAATCAATTCACAGTTTTTATCCAGCATCTTAGTAATTTTGTGATACTTATTGATAATCTAGCAGATATTTATCACAAATTCAATTAAATATACTCATTAGCCACCAGAATAATAGGGCCACTAAATCTCAAATTTTGATCTTTAAATACCGCGTATTATTTGGATTGACAAGGTTAAAACAGTGAAAAGAGAGGCAGCTGCAGGATACCTTTATTAAAATTTTTTATAAATTTAAAATACTGAGTTTGGAGTTTGTTTTATGTGTTCAATTTAATCTATTGTTTTTCAAATCTTTCAATATACATTTGAGAGTAAAATGTATACGGACTCTGGCATAGAGACTGGCATAATATTTGAAAGGAAATTGATTACATGGATGATGAAAAGGAAATTTTGTAAATTCGTTCGAAAGGAACTGACCAATTCCCCTTTGGTTAGCTATAGAATTGAATTTTGTGTTTTTTTGCGTAATTTACTTGTTTATATAATATACTCATTATAAAAATAAATCTGTAATTTTGTATAAGCAAATATTACAAAATATTTAGTGTTTAAGCTTTGTCATTGAAGATAAAAATATTAATATGACTTATTGCTCATTTCAGCAATTGATTAATAAATTTAAGAAAATCTATACAACATAAATATACAACACGAACAACCAATAAACACCGTTATAAAATAACAGCGCTCGACGGCGACGTCCCGTATAATATGCCAAATTAAATGCAAGTGAGGACGTAGCGACGTACTGTACCATCCAAGTCACCAGACAGTCACCAGCGGCATCGGTGCTTTACGCGATAAATTCGAACGAGTGAAGCATCTTATATTTTTATTCTGTCATCTTTGCCAGGACAGACGCAAGCGAAATATACTTTGGCAAGTTTATCTGAAACCTTGAAAGGAATGCAGGCGAAAACATTCGACATTGCCACGTTTAACTATGAAAAAGTTGAAGTACTTATTATGTAGTGATAATAATTATAAATGGGTCTTTTTATTATTAACAATATTAAAAATATGATTGAACGTTAATTTTATAATGTGCTTGTTTCCTTGGATTTATTCTATTAACATTATTTTCCAATTCATGAATATTAAAAGAAAACACTTTTCCAAATTTGTTATGGGCTTCTTAAAGCTCTGGCAACGTTGTACGAAAACCATAATGACCACACCCTCCGATTACATAATTGGTGATTTTTATCGACCAGCTGACTTCTTATTGGCAAGCGCGTGCGTATGTTCTTCCCTCTCACTTCGTCAATTGACTGACATTGATTTATCCAGTGGCGTTTCTATTGTCAGTTACCTTTGTAATTTCAGTTTTACTTGGTAAAATAGGTACCGTACGCCATTTGTACGTTTGACAGATATACGCCATGTTTTTCCTCGCCTCTTACCGACGCCGCGTATCTCCAGATAAACTTGCCAAACTATAGTTCATAGTAGAACACTCGCCAAAATTTACAGCAGATCTGATGGCCTAAGATACAAAAACTGTCAAAGCTGTAGTGGGTCTGTTAACGGGGCATTGTAAGCTCCTTATAAAATCCAAAGTCTAATCCAAGGTGGTGCCGGCGAAGGGACGGCTCCTTTGGAAAAATGTTGGAGGCTCATTAACTCCATATGAATCTTCAATCATTGGTTCGTTTGTATAAAAGTTTTTATCTATTTTCAGACTGAAGTATGTTCAAGCGCCCTCACAGACGTAGTGCATGCGGTGATCAACGGAACAGATGGGTGCCTCTTTTGTTTCGGACAAGCTGGTCTAGGTAAGTTTAATTTTGTGAAGAAGAAATATATAGAAATGATACCTGTAATGATTGAATGACTGCTAGATATTTAGAAATGTATGGCGAGATATTAAGTAAAGATGAGTCTTGTTTAATTTAATGCGGATGTACCATAAAACCAACATACAGAAAGTGAAAGCGGTTAGGTATAAACATTCATCGTTCTCTTTGTCCTCCCCCACATGAAGGAAAATCTGGGAGCACGAAACAAGTCAGCTTCTACTTATATATTACATAAAGGCACTTTCTCCTCAGATTTCTGCTATTCTGCATTTTCCAGAGTGTAGTTTGCATCGAAATGGGGCATTATACGTAGAAATTCCCCAGAGGAGCGCGACCAATCTTGAGGATGTTCATTCAAATATGTTTAGTGTTTGCGAAAGCAAAGGGCGCTTAATATATCGTTCTGAAGTGTCTTTTCACAGGTGGCTTTATTACGACTTTATTATGGTAAAAAATGTTATTCATTTCGTTTTGTTATTCACCCTTCTTAACAATATGGTTAAGTACCGAAACAATCCAATTTTGCGTCTTTAAC
>CAJUYI010003356.1:0-23902 GCA_910591695.1 Galerucella pusilla | reverse complement strand
GTTATTATTAAGGTATCGATACTTTTTGTTTCGATATCGTGTCACTATGTATAGGTACCTTCTTCAATGATTTTCCTTGTCCTTCTCCATAAATTGATATTATATTTAATATTTTTCTCTCTCTCCTTAAATTCCATTCAATTATCACTCGCTATCTCTCAATATAGGCCTTTCCAACAAATTCAACTTTATACACATTGATTATAACAGCAATTCTTACAGATTGTCACAAAAATTTTAGTTAAAATCAAGAAGCACGAGTTCCTCACAATTACCGAGTAACAATAACACATTTTCATGCCATAATAAAGGAGTTCAGTCTAAGGTCAGTGTGGCCAACAAAAAGAGTTTCTTTCTGACAATAATGACAGTTGAGGTCTACCCATTTCATTTCTGTTATCTGTCACTAGTTATGTCAGATGTCAGTGGAAAAACTAATTAGAAGAATAGAGATACAACTAACTAGAAATGATACAAAAATCTAATCTAAAATGGACATACACAATTAAACGAATATCAACAAAAACAAATATAGCTGACATTTGACATAACTAGTGACAGAATAACAGGAATGAAATGGTGACTTGCTCAAAGTTCCTAGAATTATTGGCCACCTATATGTTGAGTATTCAGCTAAAAAGTCATTTTAAATTTCAAGATATTTGCTTCGGGGTTGTATTCATTAATTTAATAAAGCATTATAGATGTTATCGATGATAAAAAACATGCAAAAATCTTATGTTCTGAAGGGTAGACCTTAACTGTCATTCTTGTCAGAAAAAACTACTTTTTGTTGGCCACACTGACCTTAGACTGAACTCCTCTATTATCGAGCTATATACACAGTAACATTTTCATGCCATAATTCTCGGATATTCCGATTCACATACAGCATACCCGCCTGTTTATATTTCGGGTACATCCTTCTTTAGGAAAAATTTTCTTTCACAGATAAGCACACGTTCTGAACAGTTCTACGGATTAGAAACTCCCAATGTCGTATCATTTGATAGATAAATACTATCCAACCATTCTAATAAGAATACAATTGATATTATTAACAGAAAATAAACAATATATAAAACATGTTCATAATTCAATATCAACAGCAACTGGATTTCATTCCTCGAGTAATAAATAAATCTAAGACGAATATTTCTATTAACCAGTCAGCTCATTCTTAATTTTTGGAAAAGTAAGAAATTGGTCAGTACTTAGGTCGTGGCTATATGGAGGATGGCCCAACAGTTTTTCTCATGATTTTGCTTGTTTTAAACTCAATTTTGCAAATATTCGTTTATAAACTGATGAACGAAAATTCTTTAACTATCCATTAAATTGTTCATGCTATTATTGAATCTTTCAAAACTCTATTCCTAATCTTGTAAATGTCACATCATTATTCAAGGTTGCGAATGACATTACAAGTCAATACCTATATGACCAGTTTTTTTCTTTAAACAATTAAATCACGAAAGATAATCGTTTATGATAAACTTCCTATTTGCAATTTCACAAACCTATAATAAGATACAATCTCTCTAAATTTCTACACTAAAGCATATACACACAGGCAAAACCGATGACATTGACTGTACACGACTCAACTAACGTAACACGCAATATTTGCCATGTACAAACAATTCGTGAGATATCAATTTTTTTAAGGTATAACGATTGAAGGCACTAAATGTTCTGCTAATTATTTTTATTGAGGTTTAGAATGATTCTATCTGTGTTGTTTATTGAATAATCTAAAATGTTAATGTCCTTTGATGGTATCTGACAGTCGTATAACCTGGAAATGGTTTTCGTAATCTAATAGCGGTTGAAGGTAATGTTTTTTTTTTCAATTCAGTTCAATACCTACTACTTTTCTTTGTAGAAGATTTTAGTGGAATTACCATAGAAACTTTATAGATTTAAAAAACGCTATGTCATTGATAAATAATATCAAATCTGTTTTTCCACTACTATCTGTGAAGTTGACAATTATTGCTTCTTCTAGCCAACTGAGAAGTTGAATTTCTCTATTAGTGGTAAATAATTTCTTTTATTGTTATTCTAGGTCAATAATGGACGAATTCCAATATTTTAAGAATCCAGGGATAGTAACTACTTTAACAAAAACTTGTGCAACATAATTTTGTATACCCTGGTGATTGTCTTTAACATATTTGCTGCTTGAAATGACCTATCAAGATAAAATGATTTGAATAAAAATGTCATTGGTTGACTATTTCACTAGAGTAAATTGATAACTGACAAAATTTGAAGGTTTTTAACTGGCAATTTTTTGTCTTGTCGCGGCAATTTTTTGACGTTTAATATATCAAATCTATTCTATCACTCTGTGATAAAATTCAATATAAAATCTTTGTTAGTGGATTCTAAGGAAATTAAGCTGTTTATTTATTTATTCAACTATCTAAAAATTATTAAAACTGTTTCAAAAATTTAAATAAGTATTATTAACATGAATAATACAAGATTTGAAAATAATTCAATAAATGAAATAGAGAGTACAATTAAGCAAAGTATACCGCGAAATACAATGAAGACAAAAAGTCTGCGTGGAACAGTTTAGAATGTTTCTGAACGCACGTAATTATACGTTAGAAAAGGATACTTTTGAACAAGTTATAGCAAAAATTCTTGAAGATTATGGTTTTGACATGGAAAAGAGATTGAACTGATTATACTGAAGCTAGTGTGAAAACACTTTGGAATACGACTGCTCAAATGGTTCAGTAAAAAATATTTTCTAAAATTTAACATCAAAATTGATCCATTTAAGGATATTACCTATAAATTTGCTAAATTGGCCAGGTATACAAAACGTAAAAAGCTTCAGGCTGAACCTGAAACCAGAAAAAGAAGTTCTAACGCGTCCACCAAAGAAGAATTAATGAAAATGGTAGAATGCTATTCTGAAGATAATCCTGATGGGTTACAAAAAAAGTTCTTTCATTTATGTTCGTTCGAATTATCATGGCGTGGAAATGAAGCTGCTAAATGTGATATTAATTACTTTAAAAAAGAATATGATAATAAAGGTAATTTTACTGGCAGGGTAGAATATAATCCAATCTTTTCCAAAACGACACAAGGAGGATCAAAAGCTTTATCTGGCAGTAAGTGGCTGGTAAGAAATAATGCTAACAACAATTTGTGTCCCGTTCGTTTGGTTCCAGCAAGACGGGGCAACACCCCATTATGCTTTAATGGTAAAAACTTATTTAGATGGAATCTTCCCCAATAAATGGATAGGACGTAGAGGTACTATCGAGTGGCCAGCTAGATCGTCAGACCTTACGCCGTTAGATTTTTTTCTGTGGGATTATCTCAAGAACAAAGTAGATGCAACACAACCAACTAGCATTGTAGACCTCAAAGACAGGATAACTACAGAAATACGGAATATTTCACCGCAAACTTTGAACAAAGTTGAGTAGGAGTTCTTATATTAAAATCAAAAACATCAGGTATTTTATGTATGTGTTTAATAACTGTGAAAATAAACAACACCGACTATGGCATACTTGCGTGAATCACCCTGTACATTAAAATTTATGTTCACATAACGCACAACTGAATTCAAAAGTTGACGTGTCTCGGCATTTCTTATAATTTTCTGAAATAATGACATAAAGAATTTTATTGGAAAATATTGGAAAATATGGAAAATATTGCTTTAAATTGAATAATGTAGTGTAATAGATAATTTGTATGAGCTTCTGGGTGTTGATAATTTTTTTGTATATTATTGATATACGTTTATTTAGATGTAATAAGTCCTAGCAAGCTTTTGCTTGCTTTTGTGGTTGAGTTGCTGAATTTAGAAATGTCACAATTTTCATTCACCAACAACAATAATACGACCATAATGACAATGGCTTCGTTTTCATAGATAAAAAAATACTTATAGATGGGAAACTGACCCGTGCGCCACCTTGAGAGTCCCGTCAGTACCACAAATCAGATGGTTGTGAACTTCGTTAACAGCCTAAAAATAAGATTCCTGTAATTTTACAGTTTTTGGCGGCATATTCAAAATTACTGTAAATTTACTTTTATTTCAAAATGACATTTATAGTCCATTTTTTGATACCATTTATAGTCCAGTAACGGTAGTCCACAACAAGGCCAAACCTTGAAAATAGGTCGGGCCGATGCCATTTTTTTTTAATTTGCAGGTATTGATGGCTATATTCACCTCTCAAAATCTCATATATGGAGAAATGCCCGCAAGGCCCGGAAAATGGCCCTCGGAGCCCAAAAACGTTTTTGGCCGATATCTTCCAAAATATGGCACTTGGAGATTTGCGGTTTTGATAGAAATGACGAGCAGTTCAATACCTACAAAAATGGTGCCCATGGTTTTTTTTCGCTTACCCAATATTTATTGCAAAAAAGGGGTCGCGAAAATTATCATGCTTGGAAAATAAAAATACGGCATTTTCTCAGCCAATGTGTGAGCCAAGGGGACTGGATATACACGTATCTTGATTTTTTGAACTTCGAGGGTCAATCGTAGATGGCGCCACTAGTTTTCTCCCTCCTCACGTAATTATCCCGGCAATGAAGGTGCCCCCAATAACTATCTGTTTCCTGAAAATTTTTGGAGTTGAGAACGCTGTTTTGTACTCTCGGCCTGATCCTTGGAGCTCTTAGGTCTTCGGCAATGTAGCCTAGAGGTCTGCCAATTTTTGGTCAAAATATCGACCAAAATTTTGCTTTGGCGGGAATTCCCAAAATTCTGGGGACCAAAAAAAAAACCAGTGACAAGATATTAAAGATGCAGATTTCTCCTTTCAAATGAACTTTGAATCATAAAAAAATATGCATTTTTACCCGAGTAATTAGAAAAATTGTCCATCCGCTCAGAAATTAAGGAGCTGAGAGCGCCTCCCGAGATCCAGGTCAGATGTAAAAAATACGGCGCGCGTTTGTGGCCCGTTATCTCGAAAACCACCAAATTGACGACGAAAACGATAGGGACCATTTTTGTAGGCATTGATCTGATCTTCATTTCTGTCCCAATCCGAAATCTCTAGGTGCCGAATTTTGGGAGATATGGACCAAAATAGTTGGGAAAATGGATTTTTGGGCTCTTCAGGGCGATTTTCAGGGTCTTGCGGTCATTCCGCCATATATGAGATTTTGAGAGGTTAATGTACACATCAATACCTACAAATTAAAAAAAAAAAGACACCGGCCCGACCCATTCTCAAGGTTGATACCCTTATTTACTGGACTATTACTAACCAACAAAAAATGGTGGTTAATCACAATAAATTGAGCTCACCACTTTGGAGCTTACTATAAAGAGTTGAACTTCCTGACACCCTATACAATTTATTATTAAAATCATAAGTGACCTCTAGCTGTTCATTCATTTTCAATAAAATACAAACTAAAATATCTGCAAATAAAAATATTTAAATGATGTTTTTAACATATGTCATAAATGACAGTTAATGCATCATCAATCGGTAGCGTGTAGCGTATTTTAATTCTTATTGAAAAAATGGCGACTAATACTACAGCGATCAATCTGATCAGTTAACAAAACACGCGTTCAGCAGGAAATTGATGATCGCTTCGGTAGCGCTACGTTGTGATGAACGCGACCATTGTTATTCTTGATGCATCTCCACTTTTCAAAGGACTGGTACTTCTTCTTCTTCTTGTGTTAATTCTTTTCCGTACATTTCGTACTCACTTCGTACACAAAACGCAAAAATACTGAACACTCCACAAAAATCGGAATGTGAAATTTGTTTGACATTTGCTGACAGAGTAATTCATATCCGTAGTAACGGAGCACACAGATGCGATTTTTGTACTAAAAATCACAATTTTAAATTTTATTTTTCACCTGAATTTGTATAGAAAAACTTGTATTGCACACGACTATAAAATCAGAATTATAATAACTATTATATTATTTCAGCTAAATTATTATTTGGCTCAACTATTCGAACATTTATTTATTGACCAGAGCTACGTCCGCCGGGTCCTTTAGTAAGTTATATTTGTCCTCTATTTACTAGACTATCTAGTAAATCGGTTGAACGATATCAAAAAACCGTACCCGACATGTCATGAGAGCATTTTTCAACCTGGTTATCAATTTCACATTGCGTTATACTCTTTGATGATCTATCAGTTTATATCAGCTTGTATTAGTTTCCATCCAGATTCTGAGAATATGCGACTTATCTTATTAATGGTTAAATCAATGTTGCATATAAAGGAGAATTCATTTTTTTTATCTCTACATACGTTACTATATATGAAGTAATTAATATATTGATTAATTACAGTATGTGTTTGTAAATAAAGATAACGGGTATACAAGATGTAAGACATATTTCATTATTTTTTCACGGCAATCCCTCTTAATGTATAACGTGGAAATTTTAAAAATAGAATTAATCGGTTGGTGCTCTAAAAGAGTTATTGAACTGTTTTATTATAAATTTTAAAAATAATGTTTTGTTACTTTCAAGTGTTGCATATAACAACATAGTTGGTGCTTATCTACAAATATCAAATGTCAAAGTTGAATGTCATACTCAAATAACGCCGAAGTAGTTAAGACCACTTCGATCAAAGCTGTACCTAAACTGAATTTTTAAAGTTGATGGGTCTGTCGAATGATGGAGAATTTGAACGTGGAGTGGACTGATGTATATTAGCGACGATTAATCACATCCACTAACAATGGCAATCTCTCAGAAAAAATTTGATGTTGTGCGTAAGCTGATCCAAGAAGATCGACACAAATTGGAGCATCACTGGAAATTTCTAAAACCACAATTGAAAAAATGTGAGAAAATTAGTTTTCTTTATTGGTGAACCATTTTACCTATTTAAAGCACGCCTTAGAGTGTTTAAATCGAACTTTAAAGCACGCGCGTTTTTTAAAGTTACCATGGCAACATCAACAACCCAAGAAACGAAGTCTAAGTGACAATTTTTTTTATTATTGATCTGACAGGAGTACTTTGTAACGTCAATACCTTCATTCGAACAATATTTAACAATTTCAATTTTATAAATGAAAATGTACAGTTATTGGTATTGTTCGAGATATTAATATTTCGATCTTGCAAATCGGAGGAAATGGTATTTAACTTAATACTATTAACATTTTCAGAACTCAATAATGTTGAACTTCTATCAAAATGCAAATTAGTTTATGTTTTCCTCATTTCCATGACAACGCAATATTAGTTCTTATTTCCATTTCTTCTTGTTGTAGTAGTCATAGATACCAGTATTTATAATTTCAAAGTACGCCAAAAAAAAAGCGTAAAGTATTCGTGGATAACGGGTCTCTAAAACACTTGCCCTATTTCGAGCACTCCGGCTTAAAATCGCGCGTGTTTTAAAGACCTTAATATCCACTTAAACTTTAATATACTATACTCGTTGGATAGATACAGCATCTATTGACGAAAGAGCTGAGAGAAATTATAATCAATTGGCGCCAAAAACTGAACCAGCTCAACAAAGGA
Organism: Galerucella pusilla; assembly: GCA_910591695.1. NCBI lineage: Eukaryota > Metazoa > Arthropoda > Insecta > Coleoptera > Chrysomelidae > Galerucella > Galerucella pusilla. The sequence continues at coordinate 16,376 of CAJUYI010003356.1, read as the reverse complement.
AATTCGAAAAATATATGCAGTATTGTCAGTGATGATAAATCGTGGGCTGTTCGAGTGAATTTCCAGTTTAAACTGTGGATTTGGTTGAATTTACAATGAAAATGTGAATTTTGTCATGTTCAAACTGTAAATTTGGTCAAATTTCCAGTAAAATCTGTTAATTTTCTTAAATTTCTAGCAAAGAATGTAAGTTTCCAATTTTAACAATGAATTTAGTTAAATTATCAGTATTTCAGTTTATGAAATGGATTACCAGTTTAACCTGTAAATTTGGTTAAATTCTGAGTAAAAAATGTTACCTTTGTTAAGTTTCCTCCTCTCAAATTATCAGTCAAAATCACGAAGTTTGTAAGTTTCCAGTTTAAGAAGTGAAGTTTCAGTTTAAACTGTAGATTTGGTGAAATATCCAATAAGAAATATGAATTTTGTAAAATTTAAACTGTAAATTTGGTTAAATTCTGAGTAAAAAATGTTACTTTTGTTAAGCTTCCTCTTCAAACTGTAAATTTGGTCAAATTATCAGTCAAAATCATGAAGTTTCTAGCTTAAGGAGTGAATTTTCAGTTTAAACTGTAGATTTTGTGAAATATCCAATAAAAAATATAAATTTTGTCAAATTTAAACTGTAAATTTGGTTTAATTATGTCAAACTTGGTCAAGTTTTCAGTTCAAGAAATGAATTATTAGTTTAAAATGTAAATGTAAATCTTGGCAATTTTTCTTTCCAAAGAGTAAATTTGGTCAAATTTATCAGTAAAAATTGTAAAGTTTGTCAAGTTTCTAGTTTAAGAAGTGAATTTTTTAATAAACTGTAGATTTGGTAGAGTTTCCAATAAAATATGTGAATTTTGTCAAATTTGGACTATAAATTTGGTCAAATTACTAGTGAAACTCGTGAATTTTGTCAAGTTTCCAGCCTAAAGTATGAGTTTCTGGATTGAACTCCAAATTTGGGTAAATTAACAATAAAAATTGTAAATTTGGTCAAGTTTTCAGTGTACCAGTCTAAACTGTAAATTTCGTCGAGTTTCTAGTAAAGTGAGTTTTGTCAAGTTATCAGTTTAAACAATAAATTTCATGTATTTTCCAGTTAAAAATGTGAATTTTGTAAAGTTTTCTTTTCAAACTATTAATTTGGTCAAATTATATTGGTCAAAATCATATGGTTCTTAAAGTTTCCAGCTTAAACTGTAAATTTGTTTGAGTAACCTTAAAAAATGTTAATTTTTGTCAAGTTGCCACCCTGAAATGTGAATTTCCAACTTAAACTTCAAATTTGTTTCAAACTATGAATTGCATAAAAAGTTAATTCATAATTTAAACTAGAGATTATGGAAAGGAAATAATGCTACGTTGTCTACGCCATCCCATATTGTTAAAAAACAAGATTTTTTCTCTTAAGAGAAAAAGAACACGACTTTTTTCTTAACAGAAAAAAACGTTCTCAAATTTAATCCTAAAAACTTGCATTATCATTGGGAATACCCACCCAAACGTAAAATTGTACCCTTGATATCTGTCCATAAAAAAACATGAAAAAATTCTTACTAAACACTCTAACCCATAAGAAGTATAATAAAATGTTTTAAAAACAACTTCATTGCAGTGGTTACAACACTTGACCCTATAAGATATTTGTGGTTCTTGTTCTGCACTCTGCAGACCGTGGCAAGTATTTGATTTTACAGCTTATTTATTATTTTTATGATATTGTCTACAGGTATTTTAACTCATTTCGATGACTCACAGTATTCTCGGCAACCCGATGATTATATTTTTTTTAATTCGTTTTTCTTCAGTTGATGGGAAAAAATTCAACTGTTTGTTTATCTTCAATCTAACCCCAACCAGAAGTTCATTAATACAAGTTGAAGGATTTCACAGTTTAATGTATTGCAAGGTCATACATACATTGGAAATTTGCTAGAAATACATGACGTCGTATATCAATTCAGAGCGTTGATAGCACAATGTAATTTTTTCCTGTATTTAGAGTAGACTACATTGTGTAAGTAAGAGTATCCATTTAAAGTATAAAATAGTTCTTTTTCTACTACCGTGTGTAAAGTACGTACTTTAGACACATTTTCGAGTGCGTAAAACTTTATTTTACGCACTAGTGCGTAAAGAGTTTTACTTTACGCACTAGTGCGTAAAGAAAAAAATCCAATATGTATGTAGTTATAGATATCTAGTCTTATAAAAATATAGGTATGATAAACGGATATTAAATCTAAGTTTTTTTCATAAATTGGAGATAGAAACCTATAGAATTCGGTAAAGTAACCTAATGATTATTGCTAAATAATTATTGAGTACCTACTGGAAATAATACGGTAAATAGGTATAAGTTGGCGGTGAGTGACTGACATTTCTTTGTGAATTGAATCTGACATTTAAAATTTAAATTGATATCTTCCGACTATACCTAGAGTAAGCAATTGTATTTTATATTTAGGAATTGAATATTTTTAGAAAAATATGATGTTATTTTAGATTATTATAAAAAGACTCTTCTAAAGAAAAATTTTACTTACTTTACGCACTAGTGCGTAAAGTATGTTTCTTACGCACTAGTGCGTAAAGAAAATTACTATTAAACTTTTGTATTTTAATTAAATATTCGCTAGTAGAAAAAATATTGTATGCAATTCGTGTGTAAAGACCTTTTTTTCGACTCATGTGATTGTCGCATTCGCCTGCGGCTCATGCGACAATATTCACATTCGTCAAAAAAAAGGCTACTTTACACACTAGTTACATAAATAACTATTGTATTACAGGTGGTTCTTCTTTTGTATTTCATATAATAATATATACTTTACTAAAGAAAGAGAAGAATCGGCATAAAAAATAATACACACCTAACGCTACTGTAAAGAGATAATTTTCTGATTTACGTTTCAGTAATGCAACCAGCAGTAGGTGCCTACTAATATAGACGTTTTTTCTTGTTTATAAAACACTTTTTATCATCGAATAATACGACCAGAGGGTGAAGATGAGTTTCTTTCCATAGAAAAGCATTCAAAGTATTCCAAAAATACTTTCTCAAGAGTGATATTCTTGATTTTCTTAGTAGAGAACCATTCTTCATATACCGACTAAACGCTATTTCATATACACGTGATTTTCCCAGCAAATGGGACTCCACGATATTTCGCGTCATTTCTTCCAAATCAGAAGGTAAACTACCAGTTTCAGAATCACTCATTATCATTTAAATGAGATTTAATTTTTCAAGGAAATGGCAAAGCACAGCTCACTAACCTACTAATATTTTAAACTACACATAAATATACATACTGCTTTAAAAATAAACAATCATTGTGGCACACTTCGTGCTATCGGACTCCTCGGCTATGCCTCGCCCAATGACATTCACGACTTGTACTATAATGATCGTCTTTATCATCCTTATTACATAAATAACTATTAAATAATTGTCCAAATCAAATTATCAACCAATGTGGTGTCCGAATCAAATTACTTCAAATAAATTATAAATCAGGTTAAATTGACAGAAAACTATTAAAATCACCGTTCCCAAATTCAAATTATTATCAGCTATTTGCCGAAAATCTACATTAAGTTATAACGAAATCATCTACATAGCTTTGTTTTTATACTTATTTTGACTTAAATACGTTTTGCAAATTCGGGCCAGAATCTGTAATTGACATCTCATCAAGTTTTACCAAATGAACATTAGCGAGAATAGTTTTAGACTTTTGACATAATTGACCTTGATTGATTTATATATTCTTCGATTTGAAGAATGTCACCAAACAAGTATTAAACTATAAAAGGTATCTCACATGTCTAATAATCCTACTTACAAGTCTCAATCATCATATAGTACGAATTGGAGTGTTCGAAGATTCGACGTGTTGTCTTCGTTTGGAAGATGATAAAAGCAGTCCCACTATGCCATGATCCGAATCAGGTTTCCGATGTTTGGCTGGGTCTATCTCTCTCTTTTCCTCAGGCTTGAAATATAATTCACCAAAAAACAAATCGACTTTGTCTAGAAGCGGAAATTGGTTGGTGAAATATGAATAGGTTCAAGTCGATTGCCCAATGGACCCACCCTTTGCAAACCTAAGATAATTCCCTTCAATTTCGAAAACTCCTCATTTATCCTCGCTTGATTTGGTTACTCCTACAAATCTGGTTCTCAGGATAACTAAGGATAACTATTCCCTAAGAACGTGCATTACATATTAGTGCAAAATGTCATGGTCTCATATTATTTTAGATATGTTTTCCAGTCATTAACACTTCATTATGTAATAGTCTATAAATAAAATTGGCCAGACCTGTCTACACGTTATTGAATACTTATGTTTCGTAGATTAGTTTATGAATAACTGATGAAGTATATTATTAACTATTATAACCGTCATAAAACGATAGTTATCATTGTTTTATTTATCACATACTAAAGCTCCAATTAACAATCGTAAATTGTATCAAAGTGTGAAAAAGCAATATCGTGTTTTAAATGATCGTAAGTTTTAATTATTTTAGATTATTAAATATGACATATGAATCCAACAACCTTTTTTTTAAATTACATTATCACAGATATTTTAATTCAAGAAATTGCTTAAATATTTAAACATATCCAGTGTTGGAGGAGATTGAAACTTTTGAAAAAATATATCAGTTTTGAATTTTTACGTCGCAAATATGAACTTTCCCTTTTTAATGACATTTTCTGTGGTGTCATAAAGAAAAACTTTCCCCATTTACAATTGGCGCGATAAAACGAACAATTACATGAAAGCACAGACATAAAAAATATCGAGTGTAATCTAGTTCATACCATAAAGCATAAACTGTGGAATAATTTACTGTAAAGTGGAGAGATAATAATTGTTAGTGAACACCGGGCCTCAATATTATTCGTTTAATTCGTTCTTGCTTTCTAGACGAGTTTCTTAATTCTCGTCTTACTGAAACATTTTTATAAGATTATTGCAGATAGCAAATTATAGTCTGATCAACAAGTTCAAGTTTGTGTCAATAGAATATAAAAAAAATTGTCCAGTTAGAAAACAACAATTCTTTAAACAATATGGTACGGGGTTGCATGCATTCATATCATCAGTAGGGCAATTTAAAGAGCAACAAAGTTGAGGTGGAATAGTTTTCGGTACTCATGCGCCGATTCTGCCTGGACTACATTGAAATTTTGACTATTATCATTGTAGAAGCTACGTTACGTTATTAATGTTAAAGTGACAACTTCTTTTGGTGCAATGAGCACTTTTTTGGATGAACAAAAATCATCATAGTTAGATGTAATCTTAGATGTAATCAGTTTTTGTCGAGTTTTGGGAATATGGTCGAAATGTAGCTGCAGAGGGTCCACCAACCAATCAACCAATTTTTGAAATTTGTGAAGATGAAGGTGGTGGAGACTATTATTATTGACCGAGCGGAATGAGGTGCGAGGCTTATAAATGTCTTCCCCATCATGTTGTATATACAATTTTTCCACTAACAGCCAAATTTAAGACAAAAATTGAGAATAATTCACAAACTCACCACGGGAAGCGTTTACCCCGTCGTCTGACTGACAAGTACACTGTCAATTTTCGATATATAATGAACGTACTCGTTATGTCATCCGTCACTTTTGGTTGAGCGCGAATTTTAAACTAGTGTCATTGTTATTCAAATAATTTTATCCTGATAGGTGATTTCACGCAGCAAATATATTATAGACAATCTTCTGAGTATACAAAATTATGTTGCACAAGTTTTTGATGATCTACTATCCCTGAACTCTCAAATTATTTGAATTTGTTCATTATTGACCTAGGTTGATAATAGAAATAGTATATTACACACCGAGGTGGGAAGAGTTTCATGACTGTCGAGAGGTTAGCTTTTATCTCGATGCATGAATGAAACTTCCTACCAAGGTTTGTATACTATTTTATTCACAACAATCATTTCCCGATCAACATTAATAAATCCTTGTTTCGTTCTGAACAAACCTAAAATATTACATTTGACAACTCACCAATATAAATAAACGAATGAAGTCGGATGGATAATAATAAGTTAAGAAAAATGTTATTCGATGAAGAATTGATGGATTGTACCTACCCCTCCAGAAATAGGTATTATGATATTTATCAATGTGTTATATTTTAAATATAAAAAATATTCATTTAAAATAGATGATATTAGGTAACGATCACATTATTTCAGAGGACGAGAGGTGAGGGCGGGAAGTAAGGGCAAACTAATCGATAAGGTCAATAGGGTCAATTCTATAACAAGTGGTTAAAAATCAACGGTACGCCGTTAAATTCGACAAAGTTTACGCTATTATAAATGTTTTAATCTATACATAGTCAAGATTGTAATTCAAATTTTAACATGTATGGTATCCAATAAGGAGTTTTCCGTTAATACTTTAAAACTTAATATGCATACATACTAACAAAAATGGGTTAGAAAATTGTCTTATTTTTAACTGTGCGTTAAAATTTAACATTTGCTTACAGAACTGCTCCTTATAATTGTCTATTAGACTCACACTATAAATTTCGAAACTAAAACTACTAGTAAAGTAAAACTGAAGAGAAATCTTGAAAGTGAGATTGTAATTTTTTAAGGAAATACAATTGGTTTTGTAAAAGTTATTACAGTTGTGTGTCACGCGATGTGATCGCAGTACTTACCTTCATTACTATAATTGAAATATTAGATTAATAAGTGCACTTTGTTGTCATGTTTGAAAATCGTCAGCGTTTTGTTGTAGTTGGTTTTGTGCGGTAACGAACTGTGAAAAAAGAAAATAATCTTTTTTATCTCTTGCGTGTAGTGATATAACGGAACTAATGGGAAAATAATATTTTTGTTAACTGAAGTTAAGTTAAAACCTTCCACTGCCGTTACTTCAAGGCTACATTTCTACTACAATTTATTTCAAGTACATCTATTCACGTATTTTTTTCAGGAAAATTATTTTCTTTTTTGGTTAAAACTCTTATCGTTGTTTAAGTCTAGCGTACGTGACAAAAGTTTTAGGAAAAAATAAGTAAGTATGTATGTGTATTTATGGGGTGATATTCACTGAGATATAAAAGATCTATAGTCTATTCAGTTCCTGAGGAAAGTCTCAGAGACTAGCAACTCCTGTGGTCCCACTTCCCGGAGGAATTCTAGGATACCTGCCGGCTTCAACTTAGGTAAATGTCACTCTTCTATCCAGTAGTCTTCTAGGTGTTGTGCCTGAAGATTCTGAATTGCTGTGCAATTCGCAAGTATGTGGACGTATGTTTCGTCTTCCATGCCACATAATCTATATTCTCCTTCCTCTACTATTTTAAACTTCCCAGGTGCCCATTCAGCCAACAATGTCCCGTTAAGGCGCGTTCTCACGAGTCAAGTTTAGTTGATCAACAAAAGTTGAATGAAAACTATAATGAGAACCTATCTTTTAATAAATTTGATCAACTTTATAATTGATCAACAAAAGTTTGACCCAGTCAAACATTTATCGTTCAAGTGATGTGTCATCACGAATTGTTTTCAAGTTGAAACTTGTCTTGAAACGTGTGAACTTGACAGTCAACATTTGTTGAGTGTGTAGTACTCTTGCAACTGGTCGTGGTGTGTGTGTGTTTGTCTTTTATTTGTGAAATAAAATTTTACTGAAAGTATAAAAATACCAGAAGAATGATCCTCAAGTGGTCTGAAAATGTTATGATGGAATTTTCGGAATCATATCATAAGTATGATTGTCCCTAGAACCACCGAACGGATAAATATAGAAATAGAGATGCACGAGAAAATGCTTTGGGTTGTATTGTGAAGGAAATGGAAATTCCTGGTCTTACCATTGCTGATTTGAAAAACAAAATCAAGAATATTAGAACCATGTATAAAAAAGAACATTCATTGATGTGTAAATCTATAAAAAGTGGAATGGGATCAGATGAATTGTACATACCAAAATAATTTTGGTATAAAAGAGCGGATATATTTCTAAAACGTGTTACAAATACAAAAGATACATCATTAAAGTGATTCAGTTTTTATTGAAATATGTGAACAGCAATTAATTCAATTCGTGGTCAACTTTTGTTGATCAACTAAAGCTGGTCAACTAAACTTGACCCGTGAGAACGCACCTTTAGGAACCATGTTAGAACTTTTAGTACAGTTTTACTTTGACTCTTTGACTTACGCATTCATTTGGTCTCGACAGGTTGTAGTTATCCAGCAAAAAATTTGATTGTCTAAGCCCTACTAGATCTTTCCAATGGTCAGATCTCCTCTTTTTTTCGGGTTTGCCTATTTTTAGATTACATTGGAGCTGATACCGCAAAAGGGTTCCGGCCCCCAAAAAGGTGTTCAAGTCCCCCTTTTCTTCTGCTATTTAATTTCATTCAATCCCAGGGTGTCCAGGAAACTATTGTTTTGGAACTAATTGCACAAGAGCCCAGTGGTTTAATGTCTGCTTGACTATCCTATATTATGATAATCCTTTGCCTTCCATATCCTTTGTCAATATTGGGCAAACTTTCTTATAGTGTCAACTTCCGCTTGAAAGATACTTGGGGTTTTTCCCAAGCTTTGGGAGTATTTGATTCCTGGCCCGTACACTCCTATCCCAATTTCTACTATTGCTTTTGAGGCATTCTTCCCAAGTCTGGTAATGGTATTTGGATCCCATTCCTTTTTGTTGCTTAATTCCGTAACGAAGTACTTTGATAAGTTATACTTTTTCATCATACCATCTCATGGCATCTCCCAGATATTCTGATTTCCTGAAAAAAAAAATAGTATAGATGACTAACAATTTAAATAAGTATACACAAATGCTGGTTGGTTTTCATGAACATTGAGAACTCTCCTCATGAAAACTTGTGAAATTTCGAGAATTATTAACAACGTTTTATAGCTGCATAAAGTATACAGGAAATATGGAGTAGTTGGCTAAGATCATGACTAAGTAGTTTATAGTTTGAAATTTTGGAAATTGGAATGTTAACTGTATATGTAGAATCATAATTTGCAATACCATCTATAAACAGTAACATTGGCTCTTATAAATGACAATAGTTAAATATACCAATTATAATGAATAAGAAAAACTTAAAGTGAGAACTATAAATATTAAAATTGTAAAGAAATTGAAAAAGGGCAGGGTGTGTTAAAAACTATTGCAATAATAAAATTATTTACATAAATTGTATATTGAAAACCTGTGCATGAACTAATGTGATCAGAAGTTGTGCCTATTGATTGAAAATATATTGTATTTCTAATTGTTATTGAACAGATTGAAGATGATGCATTGAATTTAAAGGCTTTGGGCTTCGTCCTACACCTGTTAAGCCACTTCGCCATTTTGTTAAATTTTGATTGCTCCTTCACTGTTATTTTGACTGATCAAAGCAATAATATGTTTACAAATTAAAATGAAATGATTCAAATCATAGTTATAACAGCACAGATAGATTGGAGAACAAATGGGATAGTGGGAAACCCTGGAAAAATCCTTGTCCAACTATGATTGTTTGGCGCAACACTGTAATTCATTTTCACTTGTGGTTTTCTGTTTCCTAGCATCACTTACCTCACATACTATCAAATGAGCTAGCAACTAATAGATTACTATGAACTGAAAAGAGTATGCAAGGCTTATGATTGGCTGTTGATTTTCTGTATTGGATTTAAACTGGCGCCCTCTACCATGACCAAACTTTGGAATACGATCTCCTTATATAGACTTCATGATTTTTATGATTAAAATTGTAAAATTAAGTTTTTTGAAGCGCTCTAATATAATCGTTGTTTTAGAAAGTATGTAAAAACATAATTTTTTTTTATTTCGAAACTTTACAAACCGATAACTCCAAAGCAAAGGCTTGTATTACAAAAATTTGTTGGAGCTTCTATCATTCTTTTGACCTCTTCTACCTGTTCCCAAATTTTTGATATTAAAATGATGTATAAAACTTGTCAAACGTAGGAAATGACCCGAAATTTGTAATACAGACACGCCCCTCCCCCCAAGTGTGCGAAGGATAGTGGTTTAATCATTTCATCAGTTCTTAGAGGTAAGCATGAAACTATAGCTAAATGTACATTTGCGCAACTCTTTTCTTATTTCTCTTCCTCGGAATACTTTTTTATTTCCTGTACGCTGCCCATCATATTTCAGTGTAAGCAGAGATCACGTTTGACAAGCTGTACATTGCCAGCAAAAACCGTAACACGTTATTAACGTATGGATAAAAGTCCGCATGCTTATATGTCGAAATAACGTTTCCCCTTATTAGCGGACCCCAAAAAATAGCTTGCAGTATTTCTCTAATGGACACTAGGTACTACAGAATATTATGCAATAGAATTTTCAATCACATTTACTTTCAAATTGAAGAAAAAAATAAACAAAACCAATGATTTTAAATTGGACCGAAACATTTTCAAAGAAAGTACTGAGCGTTATTACGTTAATTCGAAGGAAGTGGCTGAAATTCAAACATCAACCACTCCCACACCATCAATATCGATACCAACGATCGTTTTGCTATTATGTTATATATACAAAGCCTACTTTGTGAACTAATTGATAGTTTTGTGATGGCAACTTTCACCTCTCTATAAAAAGAATTTTGAAATTGCAACGCCTTAGCCTACTCCAGATGCACATTCTATAAAGAAACAATACACTGTCGTTATGATATAAGCGCAATCTTTTTTTTTATAATTGATATTATTGTTATAAGATTATTGCGTAATGCAAAGTAACTGCAAGAGTAAAAATATCGTGCATTCGTTAGTCGTATATTGATTATGCAGTAGGTGTGACAGTTATAGTTACAGAATATAGGTAGTTGTAATTTAATAATTAATTATAATAACAGTAAATAGGCTGCACTGATTCTGGACCATGGTGGAGGTGCTAACATGGGAATCTCCATAAGGAAATGGCGGGAAAAGCTAAGGTTTGAAAACGTCAAAATTGACTCCAATAGTGGTGGGGGTAAATCACGTGCGCCTCGCGAGGCTGGGCCAATCACAACGCTCCATACATCACGCCAAATGTCAAACGTCAAATGTCATACATCACATGTCAAACGACACATGACAAACTTCAAACGTCACATGTCAACCGTCACTCCGTCAAACGTCACATGTCAAACGTCACTCCGTCAAACGTCACTCTGTCAAACGTCACATTGTCACGTCAAACTGTCAAGTGTCAAGTAATGTGTCAATAGCCCTGGTATACGCCTCATCAAATGAATGTCAAATAATAATAATTGATGTGATGATATGTATTTAATAGTAAATGTTTCTTTATGTTAACTTTTGGGTTTTTTCTGCATACTAGTACAAAAAATAGTGTACGTAACTGACTTTTCCGCACACAATTGCTAGCCGAACGACGCTTCAGCATAGCGTGCGGAAAAGTATCACTTTAGGCACTAGTACTATTAACTGGAGCTGGTAATGTAGAAACAATTCCTATGAAAAGTCAAAGAGCTGTTACTGCTTATTTGTACATATCGATTTGTTTGCCGGAAGTGATCGCTAAGTTTCGAAAAACCTACTACCAACGAAGAATGATCCTCTACATCCTCTACAATTCCTCTACAATTCAAGAGAACCAATTGAGTATTTAAAGCATAGAATTGCTGGACTACACAGAGTTGCCCAAAAGTCTGGAAACGGCCAATTATCCCGTAAATGGTGTTTACAGTGCGAAAACTCACATCTAGTTTATCTTTTGTAGCTCTGTGACATTTGATTTTTCAATGACACGTCAGACACTGTCTGTCATCTTGTGGATATAATTATTAGTTATTTACGTAATTAGTGGGATATGGAAATCAGTAACGCATGCATGTGAAGTTTGCACGACGAGGCCGTAGGCCGAGCCGTGTAATCACACTATTTTTAGTGTCGTAATGACGTATATTACCGCACTAGTGCGATTTTGAATACATTACCGCACTAGTGCGATAATGAGAATCAAGAAAAATATTAATACCAGAATCAAATATTTGAAATAGCACAGTAAGCTGCATTTTCAATATCCGAAGGGAGATTGTCTTCGCTTTTTATAGATTTTTGTTCATTCAACTTTGACAATTGATGATAATATAATATAATTATTTCCTGCGAGCGTAGAACTAGGTATAGTAAGCACCTAGCGTCAAAAACATCTTGAGTCACTCGTTTCATAAAACGTTTCAGAAAACTCGTGACCAAAGTAACGCTTTTGACACTTGGTACTTAATATACTATTAAATAGTACAATTTCAAAACTTCAACCTAATTATAAAAATATAGGTATTTTAATACGGTTATTTTGTTTCAGGTAAATATAACTTCAGTACCTACGTATTCTTCACTAGGAATTTGCAATCGCATTAACATCATCAGAAAAGGTATGGTACTAAAATACGAGGCTAGTTTTATAAATACGTGACTTTGTGGAATTCTCGTGCACTTTTATCCACATATAATATAGACACTCAAATTCCACTGTTAATAATGGCAAACGGAAAAAAACATTCTTCGTTCCTTCACAAATCGGTATCCTTACATGTACACTATCTGTTTTCGCTCTTCCCCTGACCCATAAATTCTGCACGCACTCCTTATGTCATCAGTCATTTTTAGTTGAGCGCGAATTTCAACTAATAGCATTTTTATTCAAATAATTTTACGTAGTTAGGAAATTTCAAGCAGCAAATATGTTAAAGACAATTTAAAGCAATGTATTATACATTTTTGATTCAGCTCACCGAAAATTGAAAATAAAGGGGCTCCATTTGAAAAATGGTTACGTCGTCATCACACGAAGGTGGTTCACCCTGTATATTGGATTATGATTCGAGAAGATAATAAATTAAAACCAAAAATCAACCTGTTTCGTGAATTTTTAATATTATTGGCTATTTAGATAATAATGAATTTATGCGTTACTTTATGTATATTTAAATACCCACGTTCTTCAATGCTCCGATTTCTGTAACTGTTATTTATAGAACTGGTCTTGATAATTGTTTTTTTTCCACATACGTAATCAATAAAAATAAAACACAATCAATAATAGTATTTAGGAATAAAATATCTCTCAACTTGTTCTAATAAATTAATATAATTACGGCCATTACAATCCACATTAGCTCTAGTTTATTTGTAATTCAATTCTGTGTGTATTTCTTCAATAACTGGAAAATTATCTTGTCAACAGTAGCTACATAACACAACCCATGGCGAATACCAAGGTATTTATTAAGTATATTATGTTATTTGCATAACTGGCACATCCGGTTTACCGTCAGTAAAATAAATATGGAAGCATTTTTCTTCCAAGCTTATGACTTTATTAAAACAATTTTTCAAATCACGGTTCAAAAGAGCAATTAATAACATTTTTATTGTAAAAAATCGTTTGAGGTATCGGTGATATTGCCAAAAATGAAAATACCTGAAGAAGCCTTTTGGATTTTCTTGTTCAAAAGCTAGCATATAACTGAGAAATATTTTAATATGTATTTTTGGTACAAAATAAATGTGAAAAACAAGGTATAAAATACAATTTCTTACTGTTACTTCATCATTCTGGAGATTTTTCTGCAGCTGTTATCGATGCCTTAAGTGCAAAACGTCGTATCACACCAAATATTCAAAAAACCGATTTTGCATTTAGTTGACCTTCACATTTTGGCAAATCATCTTTAGCCACAGCTACCTGATAAATTCATTTTACGCGCTAAAACATACAGTTCTATCGAAACCATAAGGCCTTTTGTTTGCACTGAACAATTGTAGTTATTGGGAATACGACGATTTGCACTTGGCCATCGTTATGCTATATGTATGTTTTTTTTTGGATGAACATTCACTGAGACCTAGAAGATCTTCTTTTTATTCAGTTGATGAAGAAAATTTCAGAGACTATTTCTCGAAGTATTTCAAGAATATCCCTAGACTTCAGTTAGACAAGTCTTCCTCTTTTATCCGTCGGATTCTCTGGTATTGTGCCCTAGGACTCATTCATACGTTTGGGTTGGACTCAACAGCACAGGCACTTGAACTGAATCTTTGTACCATCACCCATGTTATCTAACTACTTCCATTCCAGAAGCTTCGTGTCTTCTATATAGGCCACCGGTTTATTTAGAGGGATCTTCAGTAGTTGTGATGGTTGTATTATTTCCACTCCTAAGTGCTTCCGTCTGAGTCCTTGTAAGCTCTCACAGAAGCAGAGTATGTGAGTAGTTGTTTCATCGTAGAGTTCACATTTTCTGCACATAGGTTCACTGACTTTGCCCATCCTGTGCAGATGCTCCCTCATGGTACATTGTCCAGTCACCAGGTCGGTAATTGTCTTCTAATTTCTCTTACTCAGTTTCCGCAGCCTGGACGAGAGATCCTTGTCTATCTTGTACAGTACTCTTAGTATGGAGGTGTCCTTGTGTCAGCCTCCATTTGAGTTGGTGCTCCTCAACTAGTTAGTTCCCGACTTTCCCTCTTATGTAATCCTTTGTGATTCCATAAAACGGTTCCGGACCTGTGAAGGCTCCTTTAGAACCTTCTTTAGCTAGCTGGAGTGCCAATTCATTCCCTGTAATCCCCTCAAGTGCCGGCACCCATATTAGACACTTTGTTGTCTCTGGCCAGCATGTTAAGGGACTTTAGTAGTGATAGGCTTTCCGCAATTATGTTATTTTGTTCCTTAATTCTTCATTAGCCCAAGCTTTTTTACAACTGGGACACCTGTTTTGGTGCAGATTCACTTTGGCTCAGATTCACTTTGGTTAATACATTATTTTGATCTCATCTAGTCATAGTTTCCCAGTAGTATATTTGATTGTCTTGGCCCTACTAGATCTTCAACGGTCCAATCACTTTCATGATAATAATGTTAAAGGCATTCCAATTCCTAAAAGCACCTTTCTTTGCTTGTTCACCTGCTATTTCTTTTCATTTTATTCCAGTGAATCCAGTATGGTGGCTATGCAGTTTTTCCTAGTTCATTAAGTTCTTCAAGGCATTCCCATATTATTCTAGAGCTGACTACACAGGAGCTTAATAGCTTGGATTACTGCTTGACTACCCAACAATAAGAATCCTCCGCCTCCTACATTCTATGGCAGTTTCCAATCGAAAGATGCTTGCATGAGTGAGTGTTTCTTACATTTCCGTCCTAGTTCCTTCTTTTAAACCCATTTGACTCTACCACATAAAGTAATTTGGATCAATCGTGGTACATCGTATACGAGTACTGCCTTCTTAGTTTAATAAACAAACCCCTCACTCAAGCTAATCAATTTTAGATTGATAGAAACCTGTAAACAGCTCTGTCACTTGTCATTGACAAGATGCAAATTTCTTTATATTGTGGAAATTATCAGATCGAGTGTGAAGCATCTTATCTTGGCGAAGGATGCTGGCCATCGGCATCGATTGCATCCAACATCCCACTAAAACCCCCCATTTACGCCCTCTCCCATAGCCGGAACCGTCATCTCTGACTAAAAAAACGCTTTCGTCGCATGGTTCTGACCACTATACGCCCGGCACCCTGGCGGCTTGGGTCTTTCTTACGTTCTCGTCTGTTTTATGACATAAGTATGCATTCAATCATCCGATGCTTCGTCTGCAGAGTCGTCGGCCGACTCTGCACTAACCGCCACATGTGTTTTTAGCCTTATGGGCGGCAGTCCAATGCTTCGTTTCGTTCTTCCCTCTCCTCTCTTACCATTGTTTTCTTAATTAGATCTGCAATGAGGGCAAAAGTATCCTGGTCTCTTAAAATGTTGTTGATTATGTTATCCGGAGTGAGCTGGACCCCCGCTGCGGTGTCTGTTCGTGCTTTGTCGTGGGCCGTTATTGGGCAATCAAACAGGGTGTGTTCCGCAGGGTCTACCTGCTGGCAGTGGATGCACTTGTCGCTGTCAGATTTTCCTATTCTGAATGTGAAGGCTTTGAATGACCAATGGCCAGTCAGAAATTGGGTTATATAGAAGTCTGTTCTCCTAAATCGACAATTTACCCAGGGGTCCAGACTTGGGATGAGCCTTTTCGGTATTCTCATTTCATCTTAATTGCCATTGATTCACGGTATTTCTTCTTGATATTTCTTTTTCAGGTTTTGTGGAGTTGTCGCGTTTGTGTATGTAATGTCTTTCCTGAGCAAGAATGTCCACAGGTGGGATCCCTGTTATCACCATAAGTGATCATGTACTAGTTTAAGGGATAGCAAGAGAGTGGTGCAACGTAAACTGGCATTTTTAAGATTATTTTATCCGCAATCGGGCATTACTTTCTTTCATAAACTAGTTTTAATATCAAAGTATAAACAGTTCATGATTATTCAC
>CAJUYI010003355.1:0-11365 GCA_910591695.1 Galerucella pusilla | reverse complement strand
TAAAAGGTAACCGTTTTCAGTCGGACGCAGAAGTACAAAACGCTGTGAAAGAATTCTTCCAGCAGTAGCCACAAGAATTCTATAAGCAGGGTATACATCGGTTGGTGAAACAGTGGGATATGTGCCTCAATTGTAGTGGTAGTTATTTGTAACTGTACTTGTCAATAAATTTTTCCTGGACCAAAGATGGGTTTCAATTGAACAAGCTGTGTATATTCTTGAAATGACCATTTCATATTGTTGCTTGAACCGACGGCAAAAATGATGTAAAAGTTATGAATCGGATTATCGGTAACGGCAAATTATCAATTATCACATCAAAAGTCAATTCATTTCACTTTACTTTTATACAATACTATGTTATGTCAAAAAAGACGTCTATCTCATTAGTAAAAAATAGATACACGCGTATACACATGCAGACATTCTTTTTACGTGAATCTTTTTGTGAATTCTCTCACGCATTTATGCACGTCTTTGCCACAAAACATTAATATATATAACTTCAAAAAAGATAAAAGCGTTGTCGCTGTTTTTACCTTTCTGTATGCATGCTTGTTCAATTTATACATTTTTTTGGCTGAGATTGAAAAGTAATGGCGTGGAATAAAAGCTTGGGCAAAAACTGTACACATCGACAGTTTGTATCAGTAACGGGGCTTAGTATTTTGAAAAAGGTTGAAATACATATTTTGTGTCAGAATTTCATCAACCAAATTCAAATACAGGGTGAATCACCACCAACGGGACAGACATTTATAGCGAAATTGTAGGAATTTTGTAGATAACTGAGTTTTCAATGTTTCCATTTATTATATAGTTTATTATTATTATTGTGATTTTCCTTTAACGTTGTGTCAAGTTCTATTTAGTAGATATTACATTACCTTGTCAGGCTTCCTTTCTGGGGATGCCAAAAGGGAATTTTGGCATACATATTGTAACAGAATGTATCTACAACCAAAATTTCAATTAAATAATTGTATAAAATTGACAACTTTAACTATATAAATTCATACATTTAATGCAATTAGAGAGGGAAAATATAATTATTCACTCAGTTTATAACATCCTGTAGATAGCATTCTGTCACAGGTAAAAATATTTTGAATTCATTTATAAGGAAACGTAAAATTTGGAGGGTTCTATTGAAATCTGTGAAAGGGCAGAAATTAAACATTAAGAGTAAAAAACTTACCAATGAAAATTGTAATCCAATCCAGAACTTTTTAGTGCGGTTACCATGGAAAAGGAAAATAAAAGGTGGTTGTTGAGTTGGTAAGCAAAAACGGGAAGGTTGGTGATTTTTCTTTGAAAAGAAAAAAAAGTCTTGATAGCGAGTTTTTCCTTGGTATTACCGAGGAAATGTAGCAAAGTTCGCCAAAGAAAAATTGTACAAGTTTCAACAAACTTATTTTTATATTTTGGGTATTTATATCCAGTTCTAAGAAGTGCCGTTGTCTGTTTTTGGTTATTGGAATAACCAAAGTAGATATAAAAATCATATTCTTGTTGCTGAGAGGCTTGTAGGCTTCTTCACAATTTTCCCTGCTTCGTCTGATGATGCTGGTGAGGATTTTCTCACTGAGCCCTTGTAAAATTTGAATATTTTTGCGTAGGTGCATTTTATTGGTAATTGTGTTATATTTTTGGGTATTTTTGTACTATTTGTATCACAATCTTTATATTTCAGGTTGCTACTTTTACTCTAATATTCCGACCATAGAATTTCATTGTTCATTGTCAAATGACATAGTTCATAGAATTAATATAGGTGCGTTATTGAGATGCACCATAGGAAAAGATATTTATGTTTATAATTAGGTATTTCTTATTCAAATTGAAAAATAGCAGAGTAAATAGTACTATTTAATTTTAGTTAACTATCTTATTATTTAGTTGTACTTACATCTAATTACCTATGTCACGTTTCACTTCATTTTTCATTTAGTAACAACTAAAAAAATAAATTGTCATTTTAATTTTTCGTTGGTTTTTTATTTTATGTTGGGGAATACTGTTATAAAAGGTTAAGGAAAATTGCACGAATTTGGAAATTATAATCCTACTACCTGTTCACCCTGATAGGAATATAAGTCTCTTGTTTTTTTTTTAATTGTGTAATTTAGCTAGATCTAAAAAAAAAAATAATTGCAATTTAAGTAAAACCATTAAAAGCTTATTATAAATTCTGAGATTATAACAATCTTGATTTAATCATTAATATCATTACGATTGTCTCTATAACATAAAAAAAAATTAAAATATTACAAAATATTGTAATAATATATATAGAGACGTAAAGGAGGGATTTTAAAATGTAATATCAAA
This sequence comes from Galerucella pusilla, assembly GCA_910591695.1. Lineage (NCBI taxonomy): Eukaryota > Metazoa > Arthropoda > Insecta > Coleoptera > Chrysomelidae > Galerucella > Galerucella pusilla. The sequence continues at coordinate 9,034 of CAJUYI010003355.1, read as the reverse complement.
ATAACTAGTTGGATTCACCTTCACCTAGACATAATATGTACACTTTGTACCAATGAAAAGTGGCATATCAGAGCTTTATTTTTTCTCATGGGACACCCTATATTCTATTGAATTTTCCGATGGTCCGTGAAAGACGAGCTATACCTCAATGAGGATCTGCTATGTCTAATTTACAGTATTGTGGGCTATGTCGACTTTATTGAAGCGGACTCTACATATGAAAGTTGACGGTCAGAGTAAGAAACAGTTTGTGCTTTTTGGTCGACCCTGTAACATTTTTGGAATCAGCTCAGCAATACAAGTCTGCAAATTCAAAAAGGGCAGGTTTTCAGTTGAAAAAACAGCTGCTTGAAGATTATTCACCCTATATAATAAAAGTTAAAATGAAAAATTCACATGTTTCGGAATCTTTTCATATCATTGAAGCTAATACTGAATTTACGCGTTACTTTTGGACGCACTGATTGTGCCCAATAACCTGAATTTATTCTGATTGTAGGAAATATTGATTTTGTAGGTCTATTGTCTCTCACAATGTTTAAATTACCTCAGCTCATTATTTCTGGTAAAGCTGATGTGGAAAGTTGGAACTTTTACGTTTAGAAATAAAGGAATTCGAAAACATCCTACACAAACACTCCACGTAAAATTATTAAGAAGCGATCATGGTTTTACTGCTAGTATTTTCACGAAAGTTTGTAAGTAATGGATTTGACAGGAGCGAATTGAATTTCCTGGTGAAACTTTCTTGAAATATCGCTGAAAATTCTCCTTGATATCTACCAAGTAAATTGATGTACAGACGGGCACATTTGAAAATTACAACTATTTTCAGTTTTATTTCTATTTGTGTTATGCAGGTTATAGATTTTTATAAGTGAGATTATATAAATTCATCTTGTCTTTGAGTGAGAATTTTTTGCCGTTTTTTCAGCCAATAAGGTTTTGGGATTGCAAATGTGTAATCTGTATTGATTATTTAGAAAAAGGGGAAACAATAACTGACCAATATTATGCTTATTTGCTGCGTTTTGATGCATTTGTTAGGGAAAAGAGTTTTGTTCCATCACGAAAATTTTCCAATCCACCATATTCACCTTTCTCCGATTACTTTATGTTTCCAAACTTAAAAGAAATAGCTTGGTGGAAAGCGAGCTCGGAGAAATGAAGAGGTGATTGCAGAGACAAACGTGTACTTTGCGGAACTTCCAGAAGATTATTTTTTATGTGGTTTGAAAAAATTGGAAACTTGGAAGGGTATTATGTTGATATATAAATACTATTCAATCCAATTCTGTAACGATCTGATCCCATTTCTTGAGAATACTAAATGGTTATCAACAACACCACATAATGTACACAGATGCATCCAAATCCACAAAAGGCATGGGAACAGCAGTTATTTCCGGTGATTCAAAATATAACCTTCGGCTACCAGATACCAGCAGCATATTCACTGGAGAATTTACAGCTCTATTACAACAATAAAAACATTTTAGTTATCACTGATTTTCCAAGTGCGATGGAAAGTTCAAAATCCGTGTACTCAAACCACGAAGTCATTCTCAGAATCTAGAACCAACTTTTCAAACTCCTGTCCGATAGTAGGAATATATTTATGGGTCATCACATACCGGTATACAGGGTAACGAAGACGCCGATATCTCAGCTCAAAAATCAGCCAACAATAGTCATATCCCAAAACTAGAGTTGATACCACACCAAGACCACAAAGAAACTGTCAAGAATTTCTCTATGGATAAGTAGCAACATATATGGAGTCTTCAGATCCATAACAAAATGCTTGAAATAGTGACAAATGTGAAAAAAAACCCTTTTCCTACCGACTTCAAGAGCTGAACAAACTAAAGCTATACGATTAAGAATTGGACCCACAGCCCCAACGCACAAATTCATAGTAAGTGAAGAAGACCCGCCTTAATGTGCCCAATGTAATGAAAATATGTCCATCAAACATATTATTCTAGAATGTTTGCAGTTTGCAAACCAGCGAAGACAACATAGGATCCACAACACCTCACAGTTAGCTCTTGGAGACCAAATTAACGATTTCTTGAATTTTCTAAAAGCCATTACCATGTATAATCTGTAATTTTAATGTAACCTCAATAAATACTGAACTGCCAATAACCCTAGTGGTTGACGCAGTATATTATGTTAAATAAAAAAATACTATTCGCTCATTCTAATAATACAAATTTACCTTCTTAAGCGAAATTATTATACATGTTTATAATTCAGTATTGACGAGTAATAATTGATAGATCTAAGATGGATATTTTCAATAAATTCCCATCCTAACACAGCACGACACTGTTATTGGAATCTGAACGTTGCTCTTTGTATGTACTTGTTTTATAATGAAAGAATGGATTCATACTATATGGATTCATATGTTGGCATCAAACAAAGTGAGTGAATACAGCGACTCATACATCTAGTCTACTCAATGATCGAAGGTTGTGGGCATAGTTTCCCTGAAAGAGTCTAATTTTACGCGTAAAGACGTCAAAAGACCACTACTGGAAAATTGCAGGGCTGGATTTCTGATTTATTTCATATAATATATCTTTTTTCTTTTCAATTTGATAAAAAAACCGTTTGAAACTTTGTTTCTCCTCATCAAGAGATCTACAAATAATTATTTAGGACTGGAATTATGAGCAAATAGTATATTATGCAAACATCAGGACGCTTATTCTCATCGATAGAACATGGTTGAGAGAAGTGAGTATTCTATCACACGAGTAGGAACGTTACTTGCTCACTTGAAATTTCGAACCAAATTCTGGCCCATGCGAAATTCTTGGACATTGTTGCCGTATGTTATCAATGAATTGAAATATATTATATGGTAGACCATAGTAGTTTAAGAGTAACAAGAAAACGTCATATCTCGATTGATGTCATTTTATATTTCAATCTTAGCGATTATTTTTTTCACTTGTCAAAATCTGACATTTTGGTGGTTTTAACCAATAACAATATATTATTCTAGCCAATCATTCGGTATTATACTGATAATTCTGCTTCCTCATCGATAAAACCTTGTTTACATCGAAACGTCAAAATTTTACTTTGAATTTGTCATTATTGACAACTAAAAGTGCTTCGAAGTTTATTGAAAAATGAACACAAACCGATTGAGTGCCATCACCCAAGAGAATATTAAACATTCAGGTAATACAAAATTTTAAATTTATGAAAAAAATAATCTTCCCAAATACAACTCGCTCTACAAATTTTATCACATAATTTTTTATTTTCATCACTCAAACTTGTTTATTTGAGGCAAAAACATTCAAACAAACCGAATTTAGATAAAATCCCTCGTCCTAACGGACTCGTGATTTTATCAATCGGTTTGTTTTCATATTCTTGCCAAATAAACAAATTTTCGTGAAAAAGAAAAAATTATCGATAAAATTTGAAGCACCCGTGGTATTACCTTTGATAAAACTTCCAGATCATAGATATAATATAAAATAAAAATGGACCGAAAACCTTCAATCAGTTCTGTGCAAAAAGATGTATTAGTGCAGTTTATGAAGGAACATGAAGATTTGCAAACGGGCAGGTTTACTTCTGGTTTATGACATATCAATGTAAAATACGTTATGCGCATGCGATTAGCATGAAAATATTAGATTCGTGTGCTTCAAAGCAGGAGAACAAAATTGCTCCTCTTTTACCAAAATTTTATAGAAAGGGCGGCGTATAAAATTCCAATGGAACAATGGCGGATTTTCTCGAAGGAACGCTCACATCTCTCGGTTGGGAATAAGCACCCAGGTTATGATGTAGTAATACACAAGCATTAACCGGGATACGAAACGAGCCAAAGGCGAGCTTTGTATGGTTAATGCGAATGTATTAATAACCACAATTACATGAGAGTTTCATACACTGTTTTTTCTACGAAAAAATTTGATTTAAGAAAATATTAAAAAAAATGTACTACCCAGGGCATGAACCCGGCGTGTACACATCGAAAACAACCCTTTCCTTACTGTGCTACGGGACCACATTGTTATGATAAAAGCATAAAATGTATAGGTATGTTACTGTTATACAAAATTAGTAATACATTATTGTAAACAAAAATTGATAAGTTTAAATATGTATTTACCTTTTTTTCTAAGGAGCCGTCCCTTTGCCGGTACCACCTCAGCCTCCTGGGCTTATTGTGGATACTCCTAGTGTTCTGACTACAACCTATTCAGCCAATCCGTTCCCTGTATTAGCTTATACAGGTTCTTTGCTGGTTGGTTGTAGAAGTCTTCTGCAGTCATTTGGGTTCTGCCTTCTGTGGTCCAGCGACTCACAGTTGCATAGTATATGCAGAGCTGTTTCGGTATGCTTTTTGCATCTTCTGCATGTAAGGTCTCCGTTATACAGCTCTATTTTGTTTAGGTGCTCCTTTGTGGGAAAGTGCCCCGTAAGTAGCCCCGTTATGGTGCTTAGTTTGTTCCTGCTCATTGAGAGCAGTTCTTTCGCTACTTTTTCTGATGGTTCTTCCATGAATTTCTTCCCATGTATTTACCTGGTCGTATTCTTCCAGTGTTTATTGTATTGTTTTTTCACCCACCCTTTTAACCATGACCTCGTTAAGCATCTGGGGATGCCCACAGCAGGTTCGGGTCCGTTCATCAGAGTTGACGATCCTACTCTTGCGAGTTCGTCGGCTTTTTCATTGCCTGCGATTCCTTTATGACCTGGGACCCACTCCAGTGTTACACTGTTCCGAGTCGCCAGTCTTCTAAGTTCTTCGCCGCATTCCCATACTAGCCGAGATGTCACCCTATAGCTCTGAAGTGCTTTAACGGCAGCTTGACTGTCACTGTAGATCCTGATTTGCCTGTTGTTGTAGGCTCTCATATTATTTGACCTTGCACATGCAAGTATTTCATAGACCTCTGCTTAATATACAGAGAGTGAGACGATTCCTTCATATTTGCTCGTCTTGCTGTATATGCCCGCTCCGGTGCCGAGTTTACTTTTTGATCCGTCTGTATACCAGATCAGTTCATTCGCGTTCTCTTCCTCAAGCTCCTTTCGATATTTGATGACAATCTCGAAGTTCTTGCGAAATATATATCTGGTGGTCATGTGGTCTTTTGGCATTTTGAAAATGTCATCATCCACATGCCTTATCTCTGTGTGTCCTCTCCCATGTGCCAAGTCATGGTCTGATGCTTTTTCCAGTCGGATTGGTGCTGCCTTTGCTTCGCACATTATGACACAATGTAGCGGAGGAAGGCCTAGCATTGTCTCCAGCGCCGCTGTAGGAGTAGTCCTCATTGCTCATGTGATGCCAGTGCATGCAAGTCTTTGGACCTTGCTTAGTTTTAGCATAGCGGAGGATTCTCTGATCTTTGGCCACCGTTCCTGGGAATGACAACCCTTTTGTACAGTCAGTGTACCATGCTGGGTCTAAGTCCCCATTTAGTGCCGTAAATGCGTATGGCAACCATGAAGGGCACCTCTGCTTTCTTGATCACATTCTGGAGATGTCTGTTCCAGGTTAAGCCTAGGTCTAGGATAACCACAAAATATTTTACTTCATCCGACAATCATATTGGTTCACTTTGAAGCGTCAGAGGACCAAGTCCTTCCCATTTCCTTCTTCTGGTGAACGCAATTATCTGTGTTTTCGAAGGACTAATACGTAGCCCCTCTTTTACAGTCCAGCCTGTTACTACATTTAAAGTCATCTAGAGTCTGTCTCTGGTTGTACTGTTGTGTTTACCTTGGGATAGAATTACGAGGTCGTCTGCATACCCTATGGTGTTAAATCGTTCTATGTGTAGGGTTCTGATGAGCCCGTCCATGACCAGGTTCCACAGCAGCGGGGATAGTACTCTCCCCTGCGGACAACCCCTGGTTGCACGTACGGCCATTGTCCCCCCATCAAAGTTGATTCTATGAGCCTGTTTTTGAGTCTATCCACCTGCAGCTCGTGTATTTACCTTGGTCATTGAGTATTTTTGGTCTGGTGCTCGACATTTCTGTTAAAAACTGACGAAAAAGATTCAAACACTGTCAAACTGCCAAACATTCTACAGAAAATATTGGGTCTGCCTATTTGGGTATTTGAAAATATAGATTTCTATTGGTCAATTTTTCAGTTTTATAATGAAAACCAGAGTTATGATGAGTATAATAATTATGTAACTAAAAATTGGCATTTGATTGAGAACTTTTGGTATGGGACTAGAAAAAAAAGTTTATTTTCAATATTAATAATAAACCAGTGTAAAAAGCAATGCTATTATTATCAATCAAAGTATTACAAGTGAAGCGTTACTGAATTAATATTTTCAATGAATATGGGGATTGATGATTATGTTTTTTTAATGAGGATCAGGTTGGTCGTGATTCCCAAAAAATATTTTTGGTAGCACATGTATTAAACCCATCAAAAGTTTTTTTTTAAATACACAATACACTTCCTGTCATCCATATTTTTATCTGGAATAAGGAGTAACTTACGATTGGAATACAAATTGAATAAATCCACCAACGTCATGTCATGTTTGTTAGTGAAGATTTACTAACTTCCTGTGAACCTAACGTAACTGGAGTACAAAATTATTAGAATGATGTAATGCAGAGGTCTGATTATGCCTTGTCGGAATGAGAGTGGGTACGAAGCCGTTGATTATTCATCAATGGTTTGCACGATCCTCTTAGATCATTAGCTACCTGTTATTTTGTGCTTGGTGTACATCAGCGTTCGAGAAGATTGAGGCGTGTAATAAACCCGAGATCATTAACAAGACTTTGAATCACAAGATTTGCAAACAACTTCAGTAGTAAAGACGTTCTCCAATATAATGCAAATTGTTGAATCTTAGTTTTCACCTACTTCAATTTATGTTAGATCGAGTTGAAAATAGAAAAGTTTACAGTTCAGTTGAGTTTAAGAATGTCTTATGTCCATAATTTATAGAGTGGTCAAAAGAGATAATGATAAAAATAATCAGTAAAAAAAAGTTTAACAATTAACAATATCAACAATATCCTTAAACGTTAATTCTTTAATGTGCTTGTTCCCTTGGATTTTTTCTATTAACATTATTTTTTTAATTTATTAATATTAAAAGATGAACACTTTTCCAAATTTGTTACCGGCTTCCTCAACCTCTGGCAGCGTTGTACGGAAACCATAATTACCACACCCTCCGAATTACATAATTGGTGATTTTTATCGAAAGGCCTGACCAGCTGACTTCTTATTGGCAAGCGCGTGAGTGTGATCTTCCCTCTCACTTCGTCAATTGACTGATATTGATTTATCCAGTGGCGTTGGTATTGTCCGTTACCTTTGTATTTTCAATTTTACTTGGTAAAATAGGTACCGTACGCAATTTGTACGTTTATGACATATATGCCCGCCTCTTACCGATTCCCCGTAGCTTCAGATGAACTTGCCAAACTATACCTATTGGAAAAATCGTCGGTTTTTGGAACGGAGAGATCTTTTTCAGTTTTTCATTAGATGCACTTCCTCCGAGATATTGGGCAAGGAATATTTCGATATTTAAAAAAAAATCTTCATTTTTGAGCGATTTTTTGAATTGTACGAAAAATATAAATTTGAGATGAATTTATTTTGTGGCAATTAGTCATAGCTTTTAAATTAGTTGTCAAAATCCTGGATATCACTATAAAAAAGGCAAAAATGACCTTTTTTCGCATAATGTTGAGGCTAAACTGTCACTACTACTACTAAATGTGCAGGCGAGCCTTGTCCTGGACAACTCAAGCCAAGGTTCCGGCACTGAGGCCACTGGTGGGCCCATTGTGCCATTCCTGCTACCTAGACATCCATGAAGCCGAGCCCTTCAATAAAGGCCACAACATTTTTTAATGGATGTCTGCTTGTGTCTCCAGGGGCCATAACAGGGACTCCGAAGATTCGCCTGCGTAGTACAGCCCAGTGTGGACACTCTAAGAGAACATGGACTGGCGTCAGTCATGCCGCAACCCCATCATAGGGAACTTCCCTCTACCCCTAAGTTGTGGAGGTGTTTCCTCATACAGCAGTACCCTGTTAGGAGTACTGCTATCTTCCTTAGCCTACTCCTTGGTAGTTCAGTAGCTGCCCTGGCTTGTCCATCAGTCCATCCCTTCAGTAGATGTTTGGATTGTTTAGGACCCTGCAGAGCATTCCAATGAGCGAGATGCTGATTCCTCAGCCACTTCTTCGTTTCCTTGCGTATTTTTTGTTTTGTTAGGCACAGGGTCGGGCCCGGGCCGTACAAAGGAGCTGCCGCCCCTTCCGCAGCCAGTGCATCCGCCATCTCGTTGCCTTCAAAACGAGAATGGGCTAGAATCCATTCTAGCCGCACCACGTTTCGCCTTGCAAGATGCTAAACTGTCAACTAGCTGACAAATCAAAAATTGCTAAAATAAGTGCACATTCTTTAAATTTCTGTACTTGACAGCTACCAACTAGCAGCGACATTACCAGAAAAATCAATTGGCCAAAATATTCGCATGTTCTTGTTACCTAATCTGTCGAAATTTGAAATGTGAACAGGTTTCTTAATTCTCCAAGGCTGAAATCGTAATCATATTGAAAGTTATTAGTAGCGTAGAAAGACACTAAAAAGTTGTGGGCAGCAGTTTCCGTGTTCCTTCGTAACTGTAAAAAAGAGGTCTCAGTCAAAATGGGATGTATAATGACAAGTTGAAGGAAAAAAAATAACGACGTGCTCAACAATGTGAATAATTACTATCTTGAGGATTTTTGGATTGTTGTGTGTAGTTTGGAAAAGAAGTAGGGCTCTGTTTGTTTAAGTGAGGCTCGCGTCGTGTTTTGTAGAGTTAACCTAAGTCAATGAATAGCTCAAGGCCGCAGGCCGAGGGCTATTATCTTTGAGCAACACGCTTGAAGGATTCTCTACGACAAAATTTTGAGAATTTATCAAGACGCGAGGAGTATTCGATAGGATAATTTGTTACTTTTTAGCTTCCAAAACATTGATTGCCAATCTGATGTTTAATA
>CAJUYI010003354.1:0-23926 GCA_910591695.1 Galerucella pusilla | reverse complement strand
AAAAGTTATTAAAGGTGGATACTTTTATCTGAAAAGCACTGTATAGACTTTGCTAATAGGTCTAATAAAAATAATTAAAATAGATATCGAGCTCTAAATATAGGGAGGACCACAATAGATCTGCAAAGGTCGCAGTGGGTTGGGACAAAGAGCCACTCCAATTCTAATCTAATCTTTTGAGCCAGTGTTTTTACGGAATATCTACAATGTGATTTTCTAATTAAAAAGTATTCAGGAATACAGTGACAACATCATAATCGAGATATAAAGTGTGCATGAGTATATAAACTACGACTCGTTGCCAAAAGTAGGTACAAAATGATACTATGCCTCATTGTTTTGTACATAAAAATAAAAATTTGAATCTTGTGATGTTTTATTGATAAAATCTTGTAATATTCCATTCCTACATCTACTTCACAACAGACCAGGGGTCGAATTATCGGACCAGGGAATAGCGCTCCCCAAGAGAACAACATTTTTTGTCTTTATTTCGCTTAGTTACTATATCACTTCAGTGACAAGGACAAAAGATCGCTTCTCTCAGGGAGCGCTGTTCCCTGGTCCGAGAATCGGCACCCTGGGGTTCTCGAGCGGTGGGTCGTAAAGAAAGATGACGAATAAAAAAGGTAGAACTTGTCGCGGGACACACGGTAGGAACTTTAGTTCCTTTTAAGCAAAAATTATGTAATACATCTGACGAACAATTTGCATATTCCTCGGTGGTCGAGTAGTAAGCAAACCAGACTCTCATGCGGTAGACCCGGGTTCGATTCCCCGTGAAGAAGTTTTTTTAATTGTTAATTTTATTTTTAAATAATTATTCTGCTTGATAATAATAACAACAACAGGTAGACGTTTGAAATATTTAGCAGAATATTCATTATTTTAAATAATGGTACGTTACCCTTCATGAGGGAGTCCGACTGGCAATACTTATAACAGCATCGTATATTTAAAAAGGAAACCGTAGCATTATACAAATTGGACATTCAAGAACTGTATGAATATGGTTAACAAAAAGTTACATGTGGAGTTATAAATGACTCATCAGAGCTGCTAAAAATGCTTGTTTACTCAGAAAAGACACAGTACAATAAATTGCGAAATTTTAAGAAGTACCGTTTTCCTGAAATCCCTCAGAATGATTTAATCAAAAACTTGAGGTTGCTAAGAATTAACTAATATTTGAATGTCTGGGTTGATTTTTGTCAAACACAAAATATCATTTTTCAGTATCAAACTTTCTTTAAAATTTACTATTGTGGATAATCCTTTTTCACAATTGTAAAAAAAAGAGTTTCTTGTTTGATCATTTGATATATCTATCAGTTCATCGTGGAGGCCAGCATTCAGTTCAGCTTTTTCAGCCATACAGATCCACTTGTATCTAACAGAAATATAATCATTCAATTGCTTTATCAAGGCTTCAAGGTGTGATGATATGTCAATGGATGTGTCACCAATACTTGAGACATACTTTTTGTGACTATATTTCCAAATCTCCCATTACACTTGCCCTTAGTAGTTAGGTTACTTAGTTACTTATCTCTGCTTTAATGTAAAGAAGTAATTTTTTTCTTACATCAAGCTACAAAAATAACTGTGAAATTGTTCGATGTCGCAACTTTGGAACACCCTGTAAAAATTACAATTTGTAGCTTTTAGTTTCCGACAATTCATATTTTTTGGTGTTATTAAGCAATCTTTTTTGAATTACATTCTGGTTCTTAACATTTTTATAATCTATAAAATATAAATACTGGTAATTACCTTGAATGATTAAAAAATAAAAAATAAGATTAAATACAGTAACAAGATGACATCTTGCATATATGCTTAAAATAAGATGTTAATTCAACATGAAAAATAGCAAATCAGTGTTCAAAGCAAATGTACTGTAATGTTATAACTGAAAATCCATCGAATCGCCGACAGATGGTCAATACTAACATTAAATTTAATCGATTCACTTCTCCTGAGGCTGGGCCGTTTGGTTTGGTTAGGTTAACACACATGATTCACAAAATAATCATCAGTTCCGTATGGATAAGTAGAACATGCTAATTTTTTGGTTTATCGAAAGTTTTGAATGGTTTTCAAATCGAACAGCGATGATGCAAGTCAACCGGTGAATAAAGAAAATAAATTGGAGAAAAAACGATTAATTTTATCATTGGTTAGGGGCAGTAGAGTGGAATAGTTTTTGTACGAGGATAAGTGAAAAAGTTTACAGAAAAACTGTAATTAAAGATAAATTCTCTTTTCTAGTTATGAATTAAGAAAACAGAAATCGACTATCAATATACTACGTGTGCATTATAATTTAATACTACATTTTATCTACCAGGTGACTCAAATAATTCCCACTGACCATAACTTGATATGGGAAAAAATCTCAACTAAAACAGAATACTTTCGAAAGCTCTTATTTATATTGAAGCTGATACCCCAAAAAGGTTCTGGCTTCTCAAAAGTTTGTTCCAATCATCTCCTTTGGAATCTACTGGTTCATTGAGTTTGCCTATAGGTAAGAGTTCAGAGCTTTAATGGCTGCTTGACTATCCGACATTATGATAATCCTTTGGCAGGATTTTCCGAGGTCAATCAACTGTCATTCCCTACATTAATGGAGACGCTACTCTTTCCTGCGGACATCCTATGGTGGCACAGATGTCTTTGCTCGTCCTCGTCTCTGCTACTCTAGTTATAGTAATTAAAGTAATTTGTTTTTTAATAGAAATAAAATTGATAATAATCGGTAAATTTTTTAGAAAATTGTATTTTAAAGTAAAAATAATCATCTCGGTATTCTTTCATATCTTCTGATTGTCTTATTGTAACGTGCCCAATACCCTTGAGATTTGAAATATCATTCCATAATAATGAGTTTTTGTAACTATCCGTCTATTGTAGAAAAACATAAACATAAAACGCGGTCTACTTAGAACGATGGAATTGTTACACATTTAATTGTTCAATTTAAACAAACATTCCTCATATATCCAGTAATAATCTGAGGTTTTCTAGTGCTATGCATTTTTCAAGTTCGTGAAAGAAGGTTTCTTCTTTCATTCTATTTTTTTTCGCGAGTGTAAGTGGTTAAAACGAGCCAGATACATGCCTAAAACATAGGCGAGCCCAACTCTAAAATTGCGCAGTGACGACTCTCGACAAATTAAAAAAAAACAAGGATCTGCTAGATTTTCAAAATCTGACTGGCCTTTTGTTGCATCGAAAAAAATGTAGAAATTAATTGCTTATCAAGTGCTCCAAGAAGCTTTGTAGAAACTTCGGAAGTCGAAAACATTCATAACTTAGGTGATAGTGACTAGTGACATTTGGGTTTCAGTCTTCAGACGCAATGGGCTCGTTTACTAAAATTTTTAAATCATTTTAACTGTCGCAAAACAAAGTACTGAGTTTAAAAATATGATTCTGAAAATTTCATGTCAATAGAATATGTCGTTCTCCTAATACAACCAATTAAACAAGCATACCGTAGTGGGCGAAGACTATGACTGTGACGTCACGGCATATGAAAGTTAATGTGCACTAACATTACGCTTCTGACTGTAAAGTGCCTCGCGTAGAATTTATTTATTTTGATATGGTTTTAAATGAAACTAACTGTTTCTAAATGACTCCACAATATATTTGTAAAAATGTGTAAATTGCAAGTAAATTATTGACAATTGTTTCGAAACAATTGTCAATAATTTACTTGCAATTTACACATTTTTACAAATATATTGTGGAGTCATTTAGAAACAGTTAGTTTCATTTGAAACCATATGATGAGTAGATTCCACGAAGTGAGGGTTTATACAGTTAACTTATTTATTTTGAATCACCTACAAAATTTTGTGTGAATAAAATGAAATATGTGGACCTAATTTTAAAAAAGCAGACTCATTAATTCTTCCAGAAGTGGAATTGCTAATGATTATGAAGTTTTTCAATAAAAAAGACGAGTTTATAAAATTATAATTTTATACTATAAGTATTTTTTTCGTGAGATACCGTTGATGTGAAGTCGGTTACAGAGCGATTATACCCCCACCAAAGAAATTTTAAAGGTTGTTATCGTTCATGATCTCTCGCGAAAATCAACCGGTTAACCGGATAGAATTAACTTCACAACAGTAATAAATAAACATAACCCCAATAAAAAGTGACGAGTTACAAAGTTTCTTATGGTTTCATTGTTCCTATTGTTCGAAAAATGTTTTTTTTAGTTCTAACTATAATTGACGATTTTTTTGATACTAGCCTTCTCATTGTTATGTCATCACAGTGGGAACTGAATAACAGTTGATGAATTCCTACCACTTGTCTACAACCCTTTCCGCTTTGATATTTGAAGAAAAATCGGTCACTGTTCATATTTTCTGGTCTTAACGAAACATACTTTCGATAAACATTCAAGTAGATCTGATTAATTACAAATGATCTTGGTTTGTTGGTTTTCGAATCAGGTATGCTGATTAAAAGCTTAGATTCTAAGTCTTCTATATCGTGTACAGTCATTCGGACTAACTCATCCATTCTACAGGCCCCAGAAATACCAAATATTACAGCCACCTAAAAAATAAATAAAGCTATAATCTAAATAGAAATTAAAACCTTGTAAATTACCTTAATCATTAAATTTTCTTTATCTGGAGCTTCCTGGATAAATTTTTCAATTTCTTCCTTCGTTAAAATCTTAGATTTCTTTGCCCTATAACCTTGAGCTTGCCGTTTCAATAAAGAACGAAGTTTTGAGTATGTAGATATATCTACATTGTGTTTAAGTGCAAGGGTTGACTTCAGCATTGAATAATTGGCCCATAATGTTGAAGATTTCATCTTTAAACAAAGGTCTAGGAAGTATGCCATTACAACATTTTCTGAGAAAGAACTCGTATTTTTACTCATGCGATAATCCATAAAACGTCTGTATGCATTTTCGTACTTTTCTCTTGATTTCTTTGGCAATAATTCTAATGAAGCAGTATTCACTGCCTCAACCAGCTCTGGAGGAGTCCCAGGAATGGAAATTTCATCATCACTTATCATTTTACTTTCGAGAACACCAGCAATTAAATTTATAAGCGTCAAGTTTGACAATTCAACCTCAATACGTTTCCATAGTAACCCAAGTAATTTTATTAGGAATTTCAAAGCACCATTTATTTGGGAATAAAATTATCGCGTTTTTTTTTAAATCAATCAATATCTGTCGAATTTTAAACGATTTGCGGAAAAATAGTATGTTTACCTCGTAGGAAAAGCCACATTCCTGGACTCTGTGTTGCTAAGTCTCGGCTTGCGCCTCGACTTAGCAATCTTCACAGTCGTCCAGGAATGTTAAGCTTTTCCTACCCGGTAAACAATGTACTATTCTTTTAAAACATATAATATACGCCAGTTTTGTTGATGATCTACTGAAAAAGATTACCTGTTTTTTGGAAAAAAGCAGTATTTAATAAAATTTGTGAAGAACTGACCCATTATTTTATTAAATAATTTCAAGTTATAAGAACAATATTATCTACTTTTATTAATAAATTTAGATTAATACAAGCGTGTGGTTTTCAATAACCCTCTCAATATGTATTCACAACGTATTTTATAAGGTAATTTATAACGATTCTGATTGAAGAAAAATAAAATTATAAAAATACACAAACAACGTAGGTATGTTGACTTATCAGTGAATGCTTTGTCTTTTTATGCCTTTCTGCCATTCCGTTTTTTTTGCATCCTTATTCATAGAAATAAATGTTTTAATCTTAGTACTTTTACATTCTGGAACCGCACAATATTTATAGCTTTTTTTACTCTGGTTCTGGTCCATTGTGTCGAATAGTTTAAATTATTTCTAAACGTTCTTATTTCACAAACATAACACTGTTTATAGTTTGCTAAAACGTATAATAAAACATAATAAGCATATAAGCAAGCAAAATACTGTTACTAGCTAAGTAGTCATCTAACCGAAAACCGATCGAGAGATTTCCTATGTGATGACGTCACGCCTGAAATTCGGAGACTTAGACTTAGGAGTCTCGCTGACGTCTAATTTTTTGCACAGAGCCTTAAAATGATGTGCTCTTCCTAATGGTGAAATAAAAAAAATATATGTAAATGAGCCCATTCAAGTATCTATCGACTGCTGAACAATGTTTCAAAATGAATTGCAAAAGCCAGACGATTCGGTGCTAAAAAGCACTAATTGTGCTTTTTTTATGGGTGTGATATACTTTTGGTACACTCAGTATTATTATTAGTTTACACTTCACTGATCCTTATGTTAAGAAAATCTCGAGCCATGAAATTATATATAATATATACATATAAAAATATGATTTGCTTAAATATGTTTATATTTTAATATTTATCAATAGTATTGACATTTCAAGATTTTGTCTACATATTCAATTATTTAAAATAAGTAAAAACCCGTTTAGAAAGAATGTTTATAGCTCAACAGACAGAAAATTTGGGTAAATATATTAAATGTTATTTTTTTGTGCCGATAGTTGTTTCATCATGTTATTGAAGTCTGTTGAGGTTGGAGAAGGAGACTCCGTTTGTTCGCCCAATAGGGGACGTCGGTCCAAGTTGCCAACCCAAAAAATTTCACATTTTTCTACCACTGGGGAAAGAAAATATCCGGACGATTTTGTCATGTAAAGGTTCGTATTATTTATAAATATCCGTAAACGGAGCCTCGACTCTTCAAATTAAATCCAATTAGATATATATCGTTATTTGTAAAAGTCATATCTGATTGGCTGAAAGTTGTGTTGGAGCATCTGATTTCACGTCAATAATGGTAGCGTTCAGAAAACGTAACATATACCTAACTCAACTGTTGATTGAGCGCTCACTGAGTAACGAATGGTTGACGTACGTCTTCTAAACGATCATTTTTTGAAAAGTATAGGAGATCATAGATAATCTTTAATATATGTATGTCACAGATTCACAGATTATATATGTAGAATACTCACATATAATCAAATAAATAAATACAAAACATTTTTCAATCATTTGTGAACATTTTTCGTATGGTACATAATTATACGTATAAATCAGTTCATATTCATAATCATCACTCATGTTGTAATACTTATTTATTTCACTAATACCTTTACTAAGTATAATCTTTGTTTACTAATAATAAAACCATAGACAATCTTCATGAAAATATCCCAATCTGCATCGTGTTGTGCTCACTGAGCGCAATTTAAAACCACTCAGGAAAATGGCTTCGCTCACTAATCAAAGTGCGTTCATAGAACTTTCACTCAACGGTTCTGCAACAGTTGTGTTTTCTGAACGCAGTCCCTGACATTATTGACGTGAAATCAGGTGCTCCAACAAAACTTTCAGCCAATCAGATATGACTTTTACAAATTTCGATATATATCTAATTGGATTTAATTTGAAGAGTCGAGGCTCCGTTTACGGATATTTATAAATAATACGAACCTTTACATGACAAAATCGTCCGGATATTTTCTTTCCCCAGTGGTAGAAAAATGTGAAATTTTTTGGGTTGGCAACTTGGACCGAAGTCCCCTATTGTATGTGATTGCACTATGAACAGATCTATTAAGGGAATCTATCGGCAGCGATTTGAGAAAATATCGAAATATTTTTGGCAAAGAATTTTGAGGTAATGGATGTATTGAAAATTAAGAAAAAAATATATCATGTAGATTAATGTTGAACTTAGAGTTCTCATCGAATAAAAACTTTGAAATGTTAACCAAATTTTGTTGAAAAAAATTTGAGTACTTGTAAAGAATTAAATATGGATTATATGGAAAAACTAATTGATAAGAAGTCTAATTTGAAGCTTTATGAATACTATATAAAAATCTCAGAATCCTCAAATTACTTATGACCGTACAATTCCTTATTGAAATTCGGTTGCTACCACTAAAATATCGGATAAAAATGGACCGCTTGGCTACCTACATGTTGCGGAGCTTTCATATTTCTAATAAAATTTTCGTTATGTGAACTTAAGGACGTAGGGAAACAAAAAAATATACAAAGCATAATTGTTCAAGGTCGAATTTGGTAGATGCCCCTTAATAGAACTTTTTACTAGAAAAAAATTACCTTTCGTAAGAAAATTGTAGTCACCAAGAGGTATCTTTGATTGCCTTGAGTCCTACTATAGATCTTTTCATTGGATATAGATCTTCTCTTTTTCTCGGCTTTACCTATTTTTTCCAATATCACATTGGAACTGATACCCCAAAAGGGTGTTTTAGTCCCCTTTTTGCTAGTTCATCTGCTATTTCATTTCCTCAACTTCTAGTTTGTCCTGGAGTCCAAAGTAGGGTGACTATATTGTTCTCGCCTAACTCATTGAGTTTGCCTAGACATTCCCTCGCCATTTTGGAACTGATTACACAAATACTCAGTGCCCAATCTCAAATGGCTGCTTGATGATCATATAAGAAGAATCCTTTGCCTTCCATATATTTTATCAATATTGAACTGGGCACACTTTCCTATGGCGAATAAAATGGAATAATACCGACAGACAGAGCCGGTCTAAAGCCAAAATTGCAGGTATGTGTAAGACTTTCATTTTATGCTCCTTCCGGTGGGTCCAGGGGGGAATATGATTTATTATTGATTTATTATTATTGATTTTCACCAAAAAGAGAGGTATAAGACTTGAGGGTCTAGATCTTGATGGAGTACCACTGCCGGTGGTTGAACAGGTGAAGTATCTAGGAGTGATCCTTGATAAATCACTGACATGGAAGGCTCATCTTGATAGTCGCCTAAGCAAGGTGACAAACACGTATTGGGCCTATAGGAGGGCCATTGGTCCGAGGTGGGGACTGACCCCCAAAACGATCATATGGTTCTATAGAGTTATTATGCTGCCTATGCTCACATATGCGGCTCTGGTCTGGTGGACGAGGGTAACCTTGGTCACGGCTAGATCGCAACTGGCACGCATTCAAAGGGTGGTCAGTTTGGGTGCAACTGGCTGCATGAAGACTACACCAACTGCTGCGATGGAAGTGATCCTTGGTCTTCGGCCTCTTCACCATGTGATCGAGGCTGAGGCGGGGAGTGCTTTCCTGCGCATGAAGCGTCTGGGATACGTGTTAAGAGGGGAAGAGTGCAGACACGTCAAGAGGCTCCGGCTCCTGGAAGATATTCCAGTTCTGGCTCGAGCGTCTGACGAATGCTTGCGCAAGTACTACTCCGCAACCCCATACAGGGCTATCCGGGACAGATAATCCTGGGATAAAGAGACGAATACACAGCCTCATGGGACTGTCTGCTTCACAGATGGCTCATGCTCTGGTGACAGAGCAGGGGCTGGAATTTACTCTAGGAACCCAAGGACACAAATCTGTATACCATTGGGTGATGGTGAATCTGCATATCAGGCCGAGATATACGCTATCTTGGAATGTGCGCAGATAAACCTAGACAGAGGTTATGTGGATCGACGCATAACCATATACACCGACAGTCAGGCAGCAATTAAAGCCCTGAGTGGATATACCATCAACTCGGGACTTGCTGACGAATGTCGAGAACGACTTGCTGATCTTGCAAGTCAGAACGCAGTGCGGCTAGAATGGATTCCGGCCCACTCTGGTTTTGAAGCCAACGAAATGGCGGATGCACTGGCTGCGGAATGGGCGCAGCTCCTTTCTGCGGCCCGGGCCCGACCCTCGGCCTAACAAAACAAACAATACGCAAGGAGACGAGGAAGTGGCTGAGGAACCAGCACCTCGCTCATTGGAATGCTCTGCAGGGTCCTAGACAATCCCAACTCCTACTGAAAGGATGGACTGATGGACACGCTGGGGCAGCTATTGAACTACCAAGGAGTAGGTTGAGGAAGATAGCAGGACTCCCAACAGGGCACTGCTGTATGAGGAAGCACCTATACAATCTAGGAGTAGAGGAAAGTTCCCTATGTAGGGGTTGCGGCATGACTGATGAAACGCCAGTTCATGTTCTCTTAGAGTGTCCACACTGGGCTGTATTACGCAGGCGAATCTTCGGAGTCACTGTCATGGCTCCTGGAGACACAAGCAGACATCCACTGAAAAAGGTTTTGGCCTTTATTGAAGAGCTCGGCTTCATAGATGACTAGGTAGCAGGAATGGCACAATGGGCCCGCCAGTGGCCTCAGTACCGGAACCGTGACTTTAGTTTGGCTAGGTCAAGGCTCGCCTACACATTCTGTAGTAGTAGTAGTGATGGGTCCAATAATCTTTTTGTACCTTAAACCACTATTTATGTTGAATAAATGAAAGCTTCTGGACAGTCCGCCAGACTTAGATAAATTTCCATATCTTATGGGTGAAGTAAATGAAATAAAACAACAGAACATAGCGAACCAATATAACGTACAATTGGATTGAAAAGTTGACATGTCGTCACAGCGTATTTTATAATTCTGTAAAATAAGGCAACAAATAATTTTATTCTGTAGATGGTAACCATACTGTATATATATTTATTCCGATAGGTGTATCTCTATTATTATTGTAACACAATACTTTCAACTTGCTTACCATATACTTATTTTTATAACGTCTACTTCTGCTTTCATTCAAATATTAACATAGAACCTATTTTTGAATTTATGTCTCAGTAAATTTAAGTATTTTTACTACAAATTGTTTTCCCCCTTATAAATTGGTTTATTGGCCGGTACTGAATCATGATCAAAATATGCAATGTTCTAGCTTGGCAATCGGCCAAAATTCAAAAATATATTTCAACGTTATCCCACGTTTTTCGTGTAGGTACAGATTTATATAATTAAGGCACCGCATATTTCGTTAAAATAGAACATTTGTTGTATGATAATTATTATTTTATCAATTAGTGCATTTATTTTAAAAACAATATCAACTAATGCACATAATAGGGTTCATAACACGTCGTAGTAAGAATAATCTGAAGGTCAACATAAAATAAAATGACCGGAATTATATAAGAATTTGGGAGGTCACAGAAAAGGGTAAAATCACCTCAAAAGACAACTCTCGCATTAAAACAACAGTGTGAGTAGAGGTCCGCTGACGGAACTATGAATTTAAAATTAGAATTCCGCCTTGAGCCAGAAGCTTATACCAATTATACGGAAATCCGCCGAAAATGCTATAATGTGCGCAATCGTGGCGAAACATTACATTACATACCTACTGTACCGCCATCCTGAGGGATCCAGCGGCGGACGGCTGACATTTGATACCTAAATTCCTTCTAGCAGCGGACTAAAGTGTATCCCGAGTTCCATTTGCCGTCAGACTTACAAACTCAAGAAAACAAATGGAATTATAACCACATTTATGCGTGCTGATATCCTTAGATTGTATGTTTGAAGAAGGGGAAGGAAATATAATCATTGCATTCACTGACATTCACAATGAAAGAAATCTACACCAAATTACCGACGGAATAAACTTCAATCCGCCATTGAACGGAATTTAATCATGAAACATAAGTTGTCCGCATTTGGGCGACGGAAAGCATTTATTATTAGTGAATAACTTCGCCGCGCTTGCGTAAAATATGTCATTTTCCGCGGATTTCTAAATATGGCATATAAATTTCCGCCCCAAGGCTAAATTCTAATTTTAACTTTATATTTCCGGCGACGGAACTCTAGCTACACTGCTAAAACAAAGCGAAAAGCTAATGTGAAAACCCCTTTAATAATACCACAGAGTACACCATCTAACAAGAGGCGAAAGCTTTGTCGGTTCCTTTGAAGTCGGACTTACACGATATTGAGCGGAAATACGTCGAGGCATTGACACATAAACTACTTGATACACTGAGAAAAGTAACACTACACTAAGAAAAATAGTAGTGTTGATGAACATCCCTCACAATTAGGTCTATAAAATATTTTTTTAACCACTAACATGAGAACACCTTACTATTTAGCTCATGTGTGTAATGAGAAGTGGCTCATTTTTAACCTAATCTTAAAATAATATACGGTGCACTAAGGGGAATGAACGGAAGTGTCGACTTGACATTGACAGTTGAACTAATTAATTCACGCATGTGCACACAAATTTGCGATCACGAAAACTACTTTCTTTCGACTCTTGTTAGATGGTGTACTCTGTGATAATACCAGCTTTCCATCATTCCGCTCTGTCATGTTAAGATCTCTGACAGTTCGACGGCCCTAAGACAGGCATTTACAAAATTTAAAATTTTAAGTGAAAGGTAATGTTCGCCGTATCAAAAAGCCTATCATCCCATATTACAGTACCTGTACACTTCGTCTGTCCAATATGTACCTTCAACGCATCGATCCCGGTACTGACTTCAAGCTCATCATCGTTGGTAACTATTAATAGGAAAAATCATACGTTACATCCAGAAATGATGTATAAAATGTACTACCAAGAATTATCTTCTTCGCTGTGTAATTATTATTCGTCCGAAGAATACAAAGAACGTCTAAATGAATACGTGAGACCACAAAAGCCAATTCTTCTTGAATGTTCTGAAAAACAGAAACACCAAAAAGCAATAGAGTATCTTAGAGCTAGAGTAGTTCCGCGAAGAATAATCAAAAAAGAAAAAAGAAAGCTGCAAGCTTTGAAAACTGATGATAATTACCACACAGAGCATGATCGTACAGATGTTAAACAGAAACGAAAAGCTATAACAATTATGGAATATATTCTCAACCAAAAAAAAATTTTATTTAAAAAAAGAAAACTCCAAGGGACCTGTGTAATTTAATAACAATTGAAATGAGCAACAAAATCAAATGATATTCTGTCAAAGAAAACTCCAGGGGACCTGTGTAATTTAATAACAATTGAAATAAATCAAATGATATTCTGTCAAGAAATGTAAATAAAACGTTTTCATAATTATTTTTTTATTATTTTATTTTCAGACATTCATTGAAATAAGCAACAAAATCAAATGATATTCCGTCAAGAATTGTAAATAAAACGTTTTCATAATTATTTTTTTTATTTTATTTTCAGACATTCACGGCATGGTGTAACAGCCACTTAAGAAAAGCCGGTACAGGTATAGATAATATCGAAGAAGATTTCAGAAATGGTTTGAAACTTATGTTGCTGTTGGAAGTAATATCTGGAGAAACACTACCGAAGCCCGACCGTGGCAAGATGAGATTCCATAAAATCGCCAACGTCAACAAGGCATTAGATTTCATCGCTAGCAAGGGAGTCAAACTCGTATCAATTGGTGCAGAAGGTGAGATTCGTTCAAATTAATGTTTTCTCTTATTCTTTTGGGAATCAAACCACAATAATGTTTTTTATTTTTTATTTCGACGTTGTCAAGATTAACTAGTAATAAAATTAATAAAATAATTTTTGGTCCCTATCTGACACAACAAAAAAAATATGCCAACTCGACAATCAATAATATTTTGAAGTTTAAGACTACAAAACTTTGTCAAATTTTATTAAGGTCCATTCATAGTAGATCACACCTCTGGTAAAATGTGAAATAAAATATTTTATTTTATGACATTCTAACGATATGATAGTCTACTAGAAATGGAAACCAGTAAAGTGCACGTTCCAGGAACGGTTTTTATTGGGATAGCGCCTGGTTAACCTTCGAAAAGTTTACCAACAGATCTCAGAAAGTTCCAATTTGACAATTTAGGTTTGCAATGATAAGTAAAAATATTTATGTACTTATATAAAGATGTATTTATCCCTTGAAGATTTAGTACCAATTATTTTGAACAAAAAGGGGGAGCTAAAAGAAGCAAGAGCTGATTTTTACAAGAGCTTACAGATAATTAAGACTTTCGAGAATTGCTCGAACTAGTATTGATTCCCAATGCCTCTAGACACTCACTCACTCACCAAATACAATAAAAAACATTCTAAAACACACAGCATGAAACTGAGTTACTGAATTTAAATGACAATAACGGGAACGAAAGTTTGAAATGTCAACTGAAATCCATTGGTTACGTAACCCTTCATCGACAAATTGTGTTACAAGGCAAAAAGGCTTAACTACTGAATATTGGCTGAACATAGTTTAGCCGTTGGTCCAGTGACTAGTGGGCTAACCTGCTGAGTTACAACACACCCGTGACAAAAATACAATCTCGCATCCGACAAAAATGTCATTGTTTGAGAATAGACCCCCCTGATCGCTATCATCTATCACCTTCGCCAATTGCTCAGTATAAGTCTGAGAATACAAGAGTACAAAACAAAGTTACTTGAAAGCAATTTTTGAATGCACCACGTAAAACGACAAAAAAAATCTCATCCAGTAGTCTACTAGTTCCGTTAAATTAAATAGACAAATTTGAATGATATCTTCTGTAAGTTCCTTGTGGCATTACTTATTCTTTTTTCTCTTATTCTTTTGGGAATCAAACCACAATAATGTTTTTATTTATCTATCTTAACAAAAACGAAACCAAAAAATGAAGAACAATCTTCAAAAAATTGCATATATCAGATATCTTGTGAATGCGACAAATTCTATTTAGGTGAAACATCTAGACCATTGAAAGTCCGAATGAGTGAACATAAAAAATACATCAAAGATAGGGAGTTCTTTAAGTCAACAACTAAATGCAGATAAATGTGTAGCTAGTATTTCAGCCGAATGTTTCGGTCAACGTAAAAGGTTGCAAATTTATACAATCGTTCGGTACATTTTTCCGATAGATTTGTCAAATTTGCAGAACTTTTGGAACGTTTTCCTTCAGCTTAATAAAAAAAAACATTAATTTTTAATAACAAAAAATGTTCCGTACACTTAGATTGGTTGCAAATTTAATACGTTACATGAAATATTATATCGAAAACTTCCCCAAGTTTGCAGAACTTTTGGAATTTTTTTCACGACCATACAGCAAAAATTAATTTAATTGCAATTTTAACAATGTTCCGGACTTCGGACAAGGTTGCAAAATTTCATAGTTTGTTTTTATACCATTCCCGACCTTACGTCAAAATTTGAAAACTTTTGGAATTATTATCAATTGATTGTCTTGACTGACTGAACTACTGGTCATGTACGGAAGAGGCCGGGTTCATTTGCCGATTCCACCCGATATAATCTTGTTCCAGTATAAATACAACTGAATTGAAATTTACAACAAAAATTCAACATAATAATTTAAATATTGATCTTGTTTCTTTTTGTTATCTGTCAACGTACTTATATTTAAAATATAAAAATCGCTAATATGGTAAGATTGTAATATTCCAAATTCCAAATAGCCATTAATTTATAATGCAACATTTAATGGGCTGAAAAAACCATTGTTAAGTGACAGTTGGAATGTTTAATTAGGAAAAACCTCGGAAGTAGACGAATTGAAGTGTTTTTTAATGATTCAAATTTATTGCTGTACAATTGTTATAATTTAATTATACCTAGTCAGTCACGTAGCTATAGCTTTTACTTGGGAGGGGGTTTGGGTTTTTAAATCTGATATGTCTAGAAGGGGAAAGCGCCGCCGAAGGCACAAAAAAATCGAGTGCCAGCCCTATTATAAGTACTTTGAAATTCAGTTTACTAAAGCTTCTCGAGCTTTTTAAAAACAACATCCTGGTGCCATCTATAGGCAAATAGCTATAGCAGTATTCGGCAAAAGTTACACGCTTGGAATATTCACAGAATATATTTTTGATTCTTTTTTACTGATTGCTCTTTTTCAAAAATTGCCCTCCCGCTGCCACTCTGGAATTATTATTATATGGTACACATTATTATATACATTCACCGCTCAACACCCCATTCAGCGATTTGCTTCACAACTATATCCTATGATCCCTTTTCTCATTTTAGTGTGTTAAACTGAAAAATAAAGATTTTAATTTTTTTCTTAGAAATTGTGGACGGCAATTTAAAGATGACCCTTGGTATGATATGGACAATTATCCTTCGTTTCGCCATTCAGGACATCTCCGTAGAAGAGATGACTGCCAAAGAAGGTCTCTTGTTGTGGTGTCAACGTAAAACTGCCCCATACAAGAACGTTAATGTACAAAACTTCCACTTGTCGTTCAAAGATGGTCTGGCTTTCTGCGCCCTCATACATCGTCATAGGCCCGATCTCATCGATTACAATAAATTGTCCAAAGATAATCCTCTCGAAAACCTCAATACTGCCTTTGATGTTGCCGAGAAGTATCTCGACATTCCAAGGATGTTGGATCCAGATGGTAAGTAACTAGTTACTTCCAGTTCCTAAATAATATATCTATTATGTTAATAATTATAATAATCTCTAGTCTATATTATATATAGGAGCTGGGGTAATTGATATGTCAAAAAATTTTGGAAACGGTCGACTTCACTGGGGCATGTTATTTTGAAAACAAGGATAATAAGTTCAACTAGAAGAAGGTAGTTTATCCGAAAACTCAATATTTATCTGCCTAGTTCTACTATTTGTTCATAGATCAATAAATTGGCCAAATTCCATAACTCAAGTTAATATGATTTTAAGAGATATACAGATATACCAAACCCGTTTAACTTTGTAGTGTAATTCAATGTCCTTCGTGGCATGTAGCCAGAGAAGTAGTTGTTCTTCTTAGTGAACAGTCTGCTCTTTGAAGACTTATTTTATATTAAATTATTATCTTTTATATCTATACTTACTTAATTTTATTTAGAAAATCAATATTTTGTAGAACTTTTAGTTTCACTAGAAACGAAAAAGTCCTCTACATGAAAATCTTCACGTTATTTTCTCTTCCAAACTCTAACCGATTTTATAACAAATTTTTTTTGAGGATTATCAACTAAGAGTAATTTTTCTTTCAATCAAATTGAAAATTGTTTTAGAGGTTTATTTTTTCATTGAATACTTGCAGATTTGATCAACACTCCTAAACCCGACGAGCGTGCAATTATGACTTACGTGTCATGCTATTACCACGCTTTCCAAGGTGCTCAACAGGTATAGGTTGCAAAAAAATGTCCCTTTTTATGTATTAACGAACAACCACTTACTAAACAATTATGAAATAAGTACAATTATGCAAAGGTTAATATGTCTTTTTCTATAATTTATATAAATCAATATAATACTGAGTGTGGTTGGAATTGTGTTGTTAATTTTAAGTTACATTCTATTTGATTGTTATGTTACCTTGGTTAAGGTAGGATTTTCTCTACGTAAATTCTGGATCTTTCTGGAAAGCGAATAATTCTGATCGATGTTAACTGCAAATTTATTTCTTTGAAACTGTCAAATTGTTTCTGCAAACATACTTTAGAAAAGTCTTGTATAGGATGGTTAAAAAATGTATAAACTGGTTTTACTAATGAATATTTCAATTGGCAAACTAATTTATTTTTCAACGTTATTGAATTGTCTCCATATTGTGGCGCGATTTAGCGCCCCTTCTCGAAAGTGGGTGTGGGGTAGAAAAGTGCCGCTATCTACCTTTCACTCACTGGAACAATGAAACATGGCAACAAGGTGCTGCACTAATTACACTCTCTGGTTACCTTATTTTTCTACCTCAGACTTGCATTCCATACAACCCAATAGATCTCACTATAATATGATTTACCTTAACATGAAAAAATGTAAAACTACAATTATAATTATATTTCTGCACCCACTATCTATTATTATTTATTCACTTTTTGCTGACTGTTCATAGCCTTGCAATCTCCCAGTCAGCGTCTACTCTACATATAGAACGTTTTTAGTTTGTATATTATTACAATTTCATTGCTAAATATTTCTAGAAGCTGTAGCAGTCTTTTTCTTTTATTTAAAATTGGTATTTTACAACATAACTAGGGTTCATAATGAATTTAAGTTTTTAATTTTGACTTGCATCAAAGTAGTCCAGTAAATGAAGGAGGAAAAAAAGGCAAAGTTAACATAAATTCGGCCCTATTTTCATCTTCCGGTTGGAAGTTGCATTTGGTACCTCATTAAACATGAGACAAAGTTCTGCATGAAAACGCGTGCGAGGACGGAGAAAATGGCCCCAAAAGACCAGAAAAATAGGTTTTCAGTCAATATCTCCTAAAATATGGCAGTTAGAGATTTTCGGTTCAGATAAAAATTGAAGATCAGGTCATTTTCTACAAAAATGGTCCCCATGATTTTCTGCAAAAAAATCGGGTTGAAATACCGGAAATTTTGAGACTTGTGAAATATGCAAGTTTTGTACAAAATTTGAGCTGGGGGGTGTTGGAAATCCATTATTTTCAATGTTTTGGATTGTGGAAACAATAGTACATGGCGCCACAACATTTTACAGATTAGGAAAATCCTCGGTACCATAAATGAGAAACTCTGTAACCAGACACTTTTGATGGATATTCATCTTTCCGAGGGTCTTGTTTTCCTCTCAGATGAGGCCTCAAGATATACTTATTAGGAAAACGGGCTATAAGATTAATTCTAGCGAGATGGACCTCACCAGTGGACCTGAATCTAGCAACAATCAGCTTTGCACATGTGGCAAAAAACTGAAGTTCATTAGGCTTTTGGTAAGGAGAACTGAAAATGCCTCAAGAGTGAAGAATATTTACCCATAATACTCAGCAACAATTTCTTGCAGATTCTCCGCAAATTTTTGCAAATTTTTTTGCAACCAGACTGATTGAGGTTTTTGGAATAACGAGTTATGAACGTTCTCCATGTTTCATTTATTATAGAAAAATAAATTTATTCATTTATCAACTGGACAACCTAATATAGTGATACAAGAATAATACATTATAGACTAAAATATTACATAGAAAATTTTTAACAAAAGTACAAGAGATTCGCGAGTTAATTGTCCGTGAATTGATGAAAAAAGTATATAAAAATACATTGCAATTATGACATAAATCTGTTCGTCACCAGTCATCATCTGATTCTTGGTCAAGAACTTCTTCTGGGTCTAGAGCTCCCTCTAGCTCTACCCCGTCAACAACTTCTTCTGAGTCTACAGTTTCCTCTAATTCTACCTCTTGGAATAACATATTATCGCTGTCTTTATGATTCGAACACTGGCGTGACTCACACGAATCACAAATAGATGAGCAGACGACACGAGCGCCACGTAGATCACACGCGCGGCGAACGAAAGTAATAAATTATAGCGTATACATTTAGATATACTGGTTTTCCCCGGGGTATCAAAGGTATGACTTATATACATCGATGGAAAGGTGGGAATTCCCCCATTACACTAGTTAAGGTGTTAAAATGTTGGAAATAAAGAGCAGGGAGAAAAAAAACACCAAAAAAAAAGTGCGTTTTTTCCTTGAGCCCGCGTTTTCTAATTTTATTGAAAAATGGACGACTTCGTCAAAAAAAGTAATTACACAATCGAAAGGTAGACATTCTTAGCTTTCAAATGGTGTATCATAGAGACCAATCTGATCATGTATAAATTTTTAATTGATGGTTGTTCACAAAATTTCCCCGCGATCCAAAAACAGCAAAAATTTGGGATTCAATAAACAACGATTAAATGAAAATTAAAAAAAATTAGGATATACAAATTTCAGGGATGACAAAGGACCTTATGAGGACCCATAATCAAGAAAATTTTGAGTAAATTAGTGCAATACAAAAAAAATAGGAACAAATTCCTGGCGAGGTCAAAATTGCCGGGGAGCAGAAAGTTTGACCCATGTTCCGATAGGGCCAAAAGAGTCAAACGTGACTCAATTCACAGGGTATGATAGCAGCAGAATTCCCCTTTCACCTGAATTTTGAATCATGAGAAAATATGCATTTTTCACAAAGTTATTGAATAATTTGTCCCCCCGCTGATGTGTAAATACACGGACTGTGCTCTCCGGCATACAGCACAGAAGCTCATTATTCGAGGTGAGCTTGGTGCCGTTTTTCTCGAAACCGGTCAAATTTTCGAGAAAAATCATAAAGACCATTTTTGTGGAAAATTAACTGAACTTTAATTTTTATCCGAACCAAAAATCTCTAACTGCCATATTTTAGGAGATATTGACTGAAAACCTATTTTTCTGGTCTTTTGGGGCCATTTTCTCCGCCCTCGCACGCGTTTACATGCAGAACTTTGTCTCATGTTTAATGAGGTACCAAATGCAACTTCCAACCGGAAGATGAAAATAGGGCGTAATTTATGTTAACTATTTTCCTTTATTTACTGTAATAAAGCACAGGACATAGACGTATCACAAGGCATAGGGGTCATTTATGAATTAGAAGAAATACTGTAGAGTAAGAGTCTGGAATCAATGCTAGAATAATTATCATCATCACTGTCATTGGCATGTTCCCATCTCTTCTGCCATTTCATTGCTGTTGTAAATGGAGAAAAAAATTTAAGCAGAGCATCTCAACACAGTTTAACTATACTTCACTTTCACTGACTATACTCTGTCAATTTTAATTGTCAATATATCTTCAACAACTGATGAATTCAGCCGCTGTCTATCAAGCCATATTTAAAAACGTCTTTTCCTAGGTTTGACAAGCTGTACCTACAATGAGAAAATAATTTCCAGCAAAAAAATTGGCAACGTCTTCCTCGTATTTCAACTGTACCTATATAAAATTAAACAACTGTAATGTAGATACTTATTGATAATTATCATTTTAATTAACTAGATAGAGAAGTACAATTACTCGCGATTCCGTTGTTAAGTTAAAA
Source organism: Galerucella pusilla (assembly GCA_910591695.1). NCBI lineage: Eukaryota > Metazoa > Arthropoda > Insecta > Coleoptera > Chrysomelidae > Galerucella > Galerucella pusilla. The sequence goes on along the minus strand of CAJUYI010003354.1, from coordinate 3,278 downwards.
TTAGAATGGTTGGTTAAGTAGTCTGATAGTTTCGCTTTAACCTTGTCACTTATTAGAAATAAATAAAATATGGAGTAATAAAATCTCTCCAATTATCTTGTTATATCTACTGCATCTTTTACCAACATTGAAATTTGTTTACTATACTTGTAAAATTGATTTTTTCCAGTATTCATTCACCTTTTCCAATAATTGTTAATTGTACTTATTGCATAATATCCCCTTGAATTTTTTTGGTGTTATTGAGTTTTTGTTGTAACTCACATAACGCTTTGTGAGCATAATTGCGTTTTTAATTTTTTGAAAGCATTTTATTTTATGTTGTTGATTTTGATTGTCGCTATGTTTTACCTTTTTACCATTCAATGTTTGTTTGCATGCAGACTTACAGAATACAGCGATGCCGGATGAAAGGGCCGTAATGACGTACGTGTCATCTTACTACCATCGCTTCTCTGGTGCACAGAAGGTGATTTTTTTTCCATATTAATCCGATTAACACTTTTTGTTTGTTAGTTACAATAAACATCATTTTTCAAAACAAATCTACTTAATTTTGTAATTTGTTATCCTAATATAACTATGATCAGAAAATACATAAGTTTTGAATGTATTTGACCAAATACATATTCTTCATAATATAATTGCCTTGATTAATAAGTAGGTCGGTAGATATTGATATAAACGAAGGTGATTTTAATCTAACTAAATGAATATAAATATATTATTAGCTATAAATAATGTAATGTGACAGTATGACAAGTATTTAACACGTGAGATAGGGAAGTAATGCTGTAGTTATGGAGAAATTGGCAGTGTTAGGAAGGGAGCAATGAGATCGTGCCCAGCGGCTGCTAAGGAAGTGTTTCCACCATTACATATGGTGATGGAAAGTATGGCAGACTAAGTAGAAAGGGAATCACCACCTCCTAGCTTGAGCTTCTTGAAAATCAGAAAATCTGGGACATGTCACAGGATGGTATAATGGGAAAGTATATCTTTTCAGAGACATTTGATACGGAATTGAGCAACAAGAAGAAATGGGATCTAAATACCATTACTAGACTTTGAAATAATGCCAGTTGATGGTACACAGACAGCTTAAAAGCAATAGAAGGAACTGGGACAGGAGAGTACGGACCTGGAACTAAAATAGGTCTAAAGGAGCTACAAGTCTCTACTTTCCTCGGGAACTAAGTAGAACAAGGGGGGCACAATATGAATATGATATAAAATGTGTTTCTTCTGCTCCTTAAAACAGCCTGCATCTCACAAACTAAGAATGTTATAAAAACATTGTATTTTGGTATTTTAAATATTTCTTAACGATCTATCAAGCCTTTAATTTACGCTACTTATTTACGGGACATCCTGTATGTATTGTATGGATTCATCCAACCCTATTCACTAAGGTAAAACATTACATGTTGGTTGTATTTATACGGTGAGGACAAATAAGTTGGAATAAATTCCATTTTTTCAAATTCTTTGAAAAAAACTTATACACGTATAATTTTTATTTTAATATTCCACATTTTACATATAAATTTCATTATAAAGGTGGTTGTTTCACTTAAAGGTCTTAATTTGGTAAATTTTTAAAAATTGGCCTTTTTAAATTCAATTATATCCGCTAGATCTCTCAAGTCTGTAAATAATTTACAGGTATATCTGGAAGGTGCTTTTGTCACACAATTTCACAAAATTTTCTTTAAAGCTGTTCTACAATCCGTTCCTAAGACCGTTCTTATTTGCTCACCCGATACATGATCATCAATTTAAATATTTACATGAAAAATGAGATAACTGTAAAAATCTTATCACAACCAGTGAAGTGTTTTTCTCAAAATGCAGGAAATACAATAATTACAATTTTAAGTAATTTTCAAAATTTGTTTTGATATGGGAACAACACATTTTTTTGTCTGATTCAATATAGAAATTATGAGATAGTTGAGAGATATAAAATATCAAAAGTCTCAAGTGAAAACAAAATATTATGATGAAATATTCCAATGCACTAGATATGTTATAAAATTATATAGAAATAATATACCATTGATAAGCACCTCTTTAGAATTTTTAATTAATCATTAGACTGAACATTTGAACATCCATATTTTCAGATATTTCACAAAATGTGCTATTGCAAGCATTTGACAAACATATTTTGATAACGGTGTTAATAAGATGTTTCAAAACGAGACAAAAATCACATTTCCTTGCCAGGGGAAATGTGATAATTTCCGTTATTTTTTGATCATAGAATTGTAAATTTCCATGTCTTTTAGTTAACTATTACACTATTATTATCACAAATGCTTTGAAAAATGATCCATTTCCCCTTTATTTTTATATTTTCTATAATATTTTTTTATTTATATACAGGCCGAAACTGCCGCTAACAGAATCTGCAAAGTATTGAAAGTCAATCAAGAAAATGAACGTTTAATGGAGGAATACGAACGTTTAGCAAGTGATGTAAGTATGATTATATTATAATCTTAACATTTCATACTGTTGCCCACGTTGGGCGCCAATTTTCAACCCATGAAGCCCAAAGCTAAAGCAGAATCACTGAATCACTAGAACTTGCATATATTTTGTCTTGTAACTTGCCTAAATGTTGACATTTGCAGAGCTGCGAAAAATAGAGAAAAAATGGATAAGGAACGAGAATAGATGATTTAGTGTGGAAATCCTAGACATGATAAAAAATAACGAGGGCAAACAATTAACAGTTTTTTAAAATGTATATATCTCAAATTATCCAGCTGTCACTGGAATGAGGCTGTTACTGACAAGCTAGTTTCTAAATTTCACAACCAGAATACACATTTAAGATTTGCCAAGAACATACATCTATTATTAAATTGCCAAAATTATTCTCCCAAATTTTTAAATAATAAAATACAGTGCTGTGTATATGTGAATATAGACCCGTGTCTCGACCTTGGACTATTCAATTTCAGGATTTACTTTTAGTTTTTAGTTGCCATGTTTGGTTTAAAAATTGATAACGCAGCTTTATTAGTAGCAAATCAAGAAGACTTTATAAGTATATTGGAATCGTTCCTTTAGCCATGCTTGGCTATCTGTGAAGATAACATGTTTTTTCCACAAACGTCAATTCATGATGTTGAAGTATGATTTTACAGACGCCACTTTTTTGTACGGCCGTGAGCGGACAAAAAAGTAGAATTTTTAACAGGGAAAATAATTATTAGTTGCACTTTTAAACTTTATTAACGATAATAATTATTAATAGTAAAATTACA
>CAJUYI010003353.1:0-23932 GCA_910591695.1 Galerucella pusilla | reverse complement strand
GGTTTTTATTGGGATAGCGCGTTTCTTTCGCTTATATTGGAAATGTTATTAATAAAACGCGTTTCTTAATAGTTTTTTTGTGTATGAATATTTAAGTTTTTTGAAATATGTATACTCAGTTTTGTGATTTTGTGTATTGAAATGTGTATCGATTAACAACTATTCAAATTATAAATCATAAGAAAACCTGGACGTAATGTCTTAGAAGGACATAAACAATCGATGACGCACACCAAAAAGGTTATTATATGAACTTTAGACGCTTACAGAAGGACAGAGAACAAGGGTAAGACCGAGAGGTTTCGAACTGACAGTTATTTATTAATTATTTTTAATTTATTATTAAGTTGATAATATCTGATTATTTATTAATTATTTATAATTGATTATTTAATAACATTTAATTATTTATTTTATACATAATAATATTTTTTAGGAGGTTTCCAATTAATTGTATGGGTTTTTGATTGGAAATTAAAAGGGGAAATGTATGAAGAGCTGGTAACACTGTTTTGGAGGGATACTTGGGAGTTTTATAAATAAACTCGGTACACCAGTTAATTTGTACCGTACCTAATACGTCTATAGTTTACGTGCTCCACATGTACTACGTCGCAAAATAAGTACACCTGACAAATTGTCTATCGTTTTTTGTTTATGCTGTGAATTATTAAATTTTTTTTATTCCATTTTCGATCTTTTGAATGTCAATTCGACTCTATTTTTAATATCGTTTCATTGAGCGAACGGAATATTTATTCTTGGAAAATTTAAATTGGAAACGAGAAGCGCACGTAAAAATGTCGTAAATTGTGTCGACGAATCTATATTAAGAATATCTGTCGATTGTTTTTCCTCAAAATAATATTCATGAATAATAAGCAAATCGCGTGTGTCCTTTCTGAAAATACCCAAATTGGAGGTTCTTTGCATGGGGCAAAACATTTAAACGCGACTATTTCAAAATAGGTTACCTACGTGGAGATTTAGATTAACATAGTAAAAATAGACCTTAAGCTCTTGTATTGCTAATGCCTTCCGCATAGCAATTCAGAAAACTCACCCCTGATCCCTTTTGCGGGATCAGCTCCAATGTAATATTGGACGAAATAGGTAAAGCCGGAAAAAAAGAAAAGATCTGACCATTGTAAAGACCTAGTAAGGCTTATGGCCACTTGCACCGACTATTTTAAGTGAAGCTTAGGGTTAAGAGCCACTTAAAGTTAATATTTTTGTTGCACCGTATGTCAAACTCAATTTAAACCTCAACCTAAGCCGCCAATATCGGAGTCTTACAACCAAACTTAAATTCTGCCTAAAAGTTGCCTGTTGGCTGGTGGATTGTTGTGTTGCAATAAGAAAATGGATATTTTCAACGATTTAGATGTGTTAGAAATAATAGAATGTTCGGCCAAATTATTTTCACTTAATGGACAATTTAACTTTTTTTAAGTCATTTAGATTTTACAAAGAAACTGTTTTGTTTATTTTAAGTTTAATAGAAGATCGTCTGGAGTTTCCTGATGACATGTAATAAAACCAAATATATATGTTGATTATATAATTATGTAGTTACTCATTTAATACTTTGCCAAACCAAGTTTACAGACCTTGTGTTATTTTTTAAGGAGCCGTCCTTTCGCCGGTACCACCTCAGCCACCTGGGCTTATTGTGGATACTACTAGTGTTCTGACTACAACCTATTCAGCCAATCCGTTCCCTGTATTAGCTCATACAGGCTCTTTGCTGGTTGCTTGTAGAAGTCTTCTGGACTCATTTGGGTTCTGCCATACAGTTTCTGCCTTCTGTGGTCCAGCGACTCACAGTTGCATAGTATATGCAGAGCTGTTTCGGTATCCTTTTTGCAACTTCTGCATGTAAGGTCTCCGTTATACAGCCTATTTTGTTTAGGTGCTCCTTTGTGGGAAAGTGTCCCGTAAGTAGCCACGTTATGGTGCGTAGTTTGTTCCTGCTCATTGAGAGCAGCTCTTTCGCCACTTTTTCTGATGGTTCTTTTATGAATTTCTTACCATGTATTTGCCTCGTCGTATTCCTCCAGTGTTTATTGTGTTGTTCTTTCAACCACCCTTTTAACCATGACCTCGTTAAGCATCTGGGGATGCCCACAGTAGGTTCGGGTCCGTTCATCAGAGTTGACGATCTTACTCTTGCGATTTCGTCAGCTTTTTCATTGCCTGCGATTCCTTTATGACCTGAGACCCACTCCAGTGTTACACTGTTCCGACTCGCCAGTCTTCTAACTTCTTCGCCGCATTCTCATACTAGCCGAGATGTCACCCTATAGCTCTGAACTGCTTTAAGGGCGGCTTGACTGTCACTGTAGATCCTGATCTGCCTGTTGTTGTAGGCTCTCATATTATTAGCCCTTGCACATGCAAGTATTGCATAGACCTCTGCTTGAAATACAGAGGCGTATTTTCCCAGCGAGACGATTCCTTCATTTTTGCTCGTCTTGCTGTATATGCCCGCTCCGGTGACGAGTTCATTTTTTGATCCGTCTGTATACCAGATCAGTTCATTCGCTCTACTAAGTGGTGGTGCGTTCTCTTCCTCAAGCTCCTTTCGATCTTTGATGACAATCTCGAAGTTCTTGCGAAAGATATATCTGGTGGTCATGTGGTCTGTTGGTTTAATACATATGTCGCTAAATTATAAAACCAAGAATATATACATTCTTGTTAAATGCTTTTAGGAACCACAGCCTTAGTCCAATCAACCAGTTGCTAACTTGTCTAAGATATTTTGCGAGCTCAGGTTTTCTGATAACTGCTGCACATTTTATCCAAATTGATGTAGCTACAGCTAGCAGAACCATAGCAAAAGTATCCAGGGAGTGAGCGACATTGTATGATTGATTTATCAAAATTCCAACAACACAAAGAGAGATCCTGACACATCAAGAAAAATTTTATTCAATGTTTAGATTTCCGCGTCATATACAAACCAAACAAAAATGTAATGAACAAATAATGACAATAATGGCATATGAAGTCGAAAGACTGTTACACTAAAAATTTCCTAGAATTTGCGTTGATGCCAAACTGCATGGCTACTTAGCTAAGCCGACCTATAGTTGACATGGTGCAAGGGTTATATTTTTAAGGGATGCTTAAATTTTAAGTTCTACAAAGTAAAACTGCGCTAAGAGTTTTAAAAGGAATCCTAACGGGACATTGTCGCCTGAAAAGCACAAAAAAGTTGAGGCAGAAGAATGTAGATTTTGTGACATGGAAGAATAAACCTCCATCCACATACTTTCGAATTGCACAGCAATTCAGAATTCTAGGAAATAGCACATGGGAGATTACTGAATAGAAGTGGGACATTCACCCAAGTTGAAGCCTGCAGATATCCTAAAATTTCTCTGGGAAATAGGACCTACTAGTCTCTGATACTTTCCTCAGGAACGAGGTAGAAGTAAGTGGTCACAACACAATAGATCTCAGTGAATGTCACCACAAAATACATTCATACAACCCCACAAAAATGAATCTAGTGGAGTAAGGTCTGGAGAGACCTGGCCGGCCCCCTCCTCCCATTTCATTGATTTTTAAATATCCCATGTAAATAATTACGAACCTTCAGTTCATAATGAGGGGTAGCACCGTCTTGCTTGTACCATATTTCTTCATTTGGCAGATTTGAGTTATTACCATTTGGAAATAGAAGCATTAATTCTGGTAATATTTGTTGCCTTAACACTTCTAAATATTTTGCATCACTAAGAATATCGTCTATATAAAAAACGGACCAATAATACTGTTGCCAATAATTCCCGCCCAGATGTTAACCTTTTGAAGAAACTGAGTTGTGGGCTTCCATCATCCAGTGAGGATTTTTAGATGCCCAGTATCGACAACTTTGTCTGTTAACGGTGCCATTTGGACAAAATGTAGCTTCATTGAAAATCCGGATTTAGGTTATATCAGGCATATCTGCCCTCCAGCACGATATGCCTGACCTGTCATTACGTGTTCTGAAATGGTCTATTGAATTCTATTCAACACATTGTAAAATTCGAATCAAAATAATTATTACTTTTTCCAGTTAACTACTGACGAAAGTAAAAGTCAAAAGGAAATAGTTTTATGAGAAGTATTCCAATTGAGTCATTTTTAACAAAAGCTTTGTGGCTTTAATATTTCCATGCCGAATAATTTCGATGAGTTGTTTTTCCTTTGAATTTACTTGGATATAATGACTCAAAAGCTTCCTTGGAAGAATGTCAATAATATACTTGAATTTATAGTTATTTACTATTTTAGTTATCATATCTACTGGAACTATTAATTTGTTTTAGTAGAAAGACGAGATATTAAAAGTAGGTAATATTTATTCAATGATGAAATGAAACAATTTAATTTGTTAAAATCTACATTATATTAAACTTTCCTTTCTTGGTAAAAAAATGTACCTGATAAGGGGGAATTGTTGATATCTATTTGATCGTTAAGAATATTATCTGAATATTTGTTTTTATTTATCTCAAGAGCTTCTAGAAGATTTAATTTTAGGGACTTAGGTTCTACAGTGCTATTCAATAGTCCCCTCCCCCCTCGTATCTTTTGAACGGCTACACTCACATTAATAAAATTTGGAGGGTGAAAATAAAGTTGTAAACTTCTTTACGAATGGTAACAGGTGATGTAATAGTAATAGATGACGTCACAGTGCCACTCTGGCCAATAATAAAAATAGGACCTTATGGCCAGTGATATCTCGTTTGACAGGCATTGACATTGGCGACATAGCCATATTAATTTTGTTTGGGTTTAAACTAATTTTGACGGATAAATTAAATAAATACCAAAATTATTGAAATTATTTTTTTAAATTTAATTAATCAAATATCAACAATGGATTCTTATAGCTTCCTGACAGTAATACATCCTATTAGTAAACTCTTGTCGTACTCGTTCGAATGTTTCAACTGAAATTTCATTGTATTCTTCAATAATTCTTTCTTTCAAAACGCCAATTCTATCTGGTGTCGTAGTATAAACATTGGATTTCAAGTACCCCATAGAAAAAAATCTAATGGTGTCAGATCTGGTGACCGAGGTGGCCGATCCATCTACCTCGATATTCTTCATCCAGGTAACGTCTTATTGCACCATAATAATGTGCAGGAGCACCATCTTGTTGAAATGTTATTTCCAGATGGCCGAATTCATTTGGATTATCTTCCAGAATTTCAAGAATTAACGGCTCAATTGCAGGACCAACTATGTGGTTTCCCAAAATACCTGCCCAAACATTGACTTTTTCTGGAAATTGGGTATGTTGTTCACGAAAGGTGTGAGGATTTGTGTCACTCCAATACCTTACATTTTGTGTATTCACATTTCCATTGAGGCAAAAAGTACTTTCGTCACTAAAACAAATTGTTTTTGGGTAATGTGGGTTTTGACTAATTTTATTTGTCATGCATTCACAGAATTCGAGTCTTCTGTCGGGGTCGTCATCCGAAAGGTGGTGCACCATTTTTAACTTGTATGGATGAAATTTATTTTTAGCCAACACTCTATGTACTGTACTTTTACTTACTTCACAGATAGACGCAACTTTAGCTGAAGAGGAAGTAGGGTTTACTACCATTTCAGCAACTATATCAATTTTTTTATTATCACTAAATGCTGGTCGACCAGATCGTTTGGCATAATAATAATAATAATAATAATTTATTTATTTACACATAATTCAAAGAAAAAAATAATACATAAATATAAACAAAACGACGTTGTGCGAAATAAATAAATACATACACTTGCGAAACCTATAAGGCTTGTTTGCAAGGAAATAATACTATACTATAAGACTTATACTAGGTGACAAGTAAATAATAATATGTAATACATAATAATTAATAGAAATTTATAATGTAATTGAAGATTAATAAAATAGAGAAAGATTAATAGAATAGAATAAAATAGAAATTGATAGAAACATTATTAATCATTATTTTCGATAAGATTGTGAATAGCGTGTCTATTTGTTTTGGAAATATATTCATGGAGTTTTAGAGTTAGTACCTTTACAGAAGATTCACATTTTATTTGTTGGGGTATAGCATTATATAGCTTAGGTCCAAGAAACAAAAAGCTTCTTTGTCCAGCTGTTTTTTTCATTGCTGGATTCAGGTAAGTATGTTTGTTTCTTGTCGCATAATTGTGAGTTTGAATTTGCAGATTTGATTTAAGTTTATGTTGTTTTAATCTTGAACACTACCTGTTGCTTCAAACTTTTGAAGAAGCTCCCTCAAATAAGTTCTCGAGATAGGGCGATCTGGGTATCTCTCATTAAATAAACGTTCCGCTTCATAAAGATTCTTTTTAGTTTCGCCAATTATTAAGATAGCTGGTACTTTGTCGGCTTGAGTACGTATACCATTTTGCCTATGTAAACTCTTAAACGTCTCGTTAAACAATAATAAAATTAAATATTTAAGCTATTTAGAAAAAATTTACAAAGCAACAAATACTATCGAATTAAAAACGTCAATTTTTTGACAACGAACCAGAGGCGGACTGAAAAATCTCCAATATTTAAATGTGAAATTATAATTTTGGTATTTATTTAATTCATCCGTCAAAATGAGTTTAAACCCAAACAAAATTAATATGGCTATGTAGCCAATGTCAATGCCTTTCAAACTAGATATCACTTGCCATAAGGTCTTGCTTAAAATTATTGGCCAGAGTGGCACTGTGACGTCATCTATTACTATTACGTCACCTGTTACCATCCGTAGAGAAGTTTACAACACTTTATTTTCACCCTCCAAATTTTATTAATGTAAGTGTAGCCGTTCAAAAGATACGAGGGGGGAGGGGACTTTTGAATAGCACTGTATATGCAAAATTGCAAAGTTTGAATCGAAAGTGTGTTGGTTAATACACGTTGTCAGTGAGAGTTTATGTGTTAATTTCAATTTAATATAATATTTTGACTTTATTTAAGTTTTATAAATTATTGTAGGTACTTTGTTATCGAATGTATTTTTTAATAAAAATATTGTTTTTTTTATTTTTCAACTTTTTTTTAATCTCCTCCTCCCCTACAAGCTTCCTAGATCCGCCCTTGTATAGATTTTAACAAATTAAATTGTTTCATTTCATCATTTAGTATGGATCTACATCAAGTAAAAGCCTCATCTATTCAATATTTATTCAACATTTTATTTTCAGAAATGATAGATTTGTTTACCCATTCTTATACACAAATATATGATTTTCCTTTAAATTCAAATTCAAAGGTTAACAAACTTGTTTGTCAATATAGATTATATATGGGGTAATAAAATTATAATTATCTAAAGTAAATTCCATTGTGCATTGTGCTACTGTTTTGGAATATCGTTAGATTCAAAATAGACAAAATGTAAAATCTATCTTCATTTTGACACTAAATCTTTTTTAATAACTTCAATATATTATTATTATTATTATTTAGTACATTTATACACTGTCCGGTAACGGCTATATGCTTCTCATGATTTCTGGTAAAATTTAGATCCTAAAACATAAGTGAAATGACAGCTGTTAGAGTTCATATAATAATCTTTTTGGTGTGCGTCATCGATTGTTAATGTCCTTCTAACAGATTGTGTTGGAAAAAATTGAAAAAAGGCAGGTCTGTGATTAATCCTAATCAAAATATCACAATAATTAACCGTTTAAATGTATTACAAACGTTAACCCTAATCTTTGACTCAAAAAATTTGATTAGTTGATGTTTAGAATACATGCAAGCGCGACCTACCAATCGGGAGACCTTTCGTAGCGGCAATGTGTCTTACGTCTTTTTCTAATGTCCCACTGACGGTTCTCGCCAGGTTTGTACTTTGTTGTTTACGGTCAATTATTAATTATGAAAAGTTAATATTAATCTTATTGTTATATTTATTTAAATAATACAAAAATATGCCTAGATAGACGGAAAAACATCAGCATTTTGAATGTTCTCAAGTATATTCAGTTAGAAAAAGAAGCTGGTAATTATTAATTTCATAGGCTTTTCGAATTTGTCTGAATACGATCCTGGTGATTTTATTTATCAAATTTAAGGTTAGCTTTATGTCAAAATAGCAAATAATTTAAACGACATATCCAAAACCCGGATATACGTCACAAACGATGACGCACACCAAGAAGGCTATTGAATGTACTATATTGTTATCGGATTAACGACTACCTGCTGTGGTTTTTGGTCTTGAATCAATCATGTTGGCATAGGTTAAAACGAAATATTTTGGAATGAAGTATATCTGGTATTTTACAATCTCCGTATCAATCAGTCTAAAATTGTAAATAAGCCACCAAAAAGCTCGAACTATTAAATTATGCTAAGCAAATGGAAATATCACATTTCCTGAGTATTGTTTTAATCCGATATTCATTGTTTTAGCAAAAAGGCATTAATAACAAAAATAGGTACTTAATAATTATCGAAATAATCCATATTTATATGGACAAAGAACGTTAAAACTTCCGCTTTTTAATTATCAATTCAATTCAGTTGAATTTATTTGGGAAATATGCAAAACATGTAACGACAATCATATTAGACATAATGAGTCCAGTGGCTTCTCGGGAAAAACATAGACCTCGATTATACCTGGGGTACCTACTACGAAATTTAAAATAAATATTATTGCCTAGTGATAATATAAATATAGCAGACACCAAAATTATTTCGTGAGGGACCATGGTGTATATGAAATATTTTCCACTTCTAGCAAAATTTGAGACAAAAATTAAAAATAATTCACAAACGCACCACGAGAGGCGTTTACTCCGTCGTCTGACTAACAAGTACACTGTCAATTTTTGATATATGAACGTACTCGTTATGTCTTCAGTCATTTTTGGTTGAGCGCGAATTTTGATCTAATGGCATTTTTATTCGAATAATTTTATCTTGATAGGTAATTTCAAGGAGCTAATATGTTAAAGACAATCTTCTGGGTATACAAAATTATGTTGCACAAGTTTTTGTTGAACTAGGTACTATCCCTGAATTCTCAAAATATTTGAATTTGTTCATTATTGACCTAGGTTAATAATAGAAAATTATTAACCACTAATGGAGAAATTAAACCTCTCAGTTGGCTAGAAGGAGCAATAATTATCAACTTCACAGCTAGTAGTGTAGCGAGTAGGTTAGCGATTCGGAATCAGTTCTATGATTTCTGAAAGGACTGAGTTCAATTTTGCTGCTCATGCGCTATTTTGTTTGTTGTGTTGTAGTTTTGTGAGCAAATATCAAAAAAGCTACAGTCATTTGTTTTGTATTCGTTCAGGTTCCTAGAGCTAGAGGTGGTTCTGATCATAGATGGTTCTGAGTTCGATTCTTTATTGGTTGCTTTATTGGTTTATAGGTATGCGCTCCAGACAATTCTCTGCGCATGAGTCGTCCAGTTTCCAACCGTTTGTGATAGATCTATGAATACGAACAAACCTTATAGCTAAATAAGTAATTAGCGCCCATCTAATGCCTAGTGGTTTGTTGATCTTGTCAAACCCCTTTTCCGTGTGTGCCTGCAAAGAATTGAATAAATTCGATATTTCCTAGAAGAAAAGCCCTTTTAAGAAAATCGTCGAATATGTCGATTTTAACTAGTGTATGCTATACATACCTACCCATTTATGTCATGGAAAAAAATTCAATGAAACAACTTTTTTCATTCTGTAATAAAAATTAGTAGCTTGACTACGTCATTATTCCCTCAAAATCGATTTACCATTCTAATTTTACGCAGCCGTCCGACATTTTTAGAATCACTGCAAGTATGTATGAGTTGGTAGTGGGTCTAACTTGGGGCTATATATACATATATGCCTTCCGAGAAGATAGGATTCCGGGTACTACTCCATACTACTCGACAGCAACAGAGTTGTGCCCCCTCCAGCCGGCCTTCTTAACGTGAAACGAAAACACGTTCTATCGTTCTCAGAAAGTTTACAACTCCCCCATCCTTATTTAATTCACTATAAGCCGCGATTCCCCTTCTCTCTCTAAGCGTCATCTAGACAATCTAGCTTGCTCCGACAGATTTCATTCGTTACACGTCCGTTCAAGCTAAAAGTTGGACGATCAATAAATTGAAGATATAACCTCAAAATTTTGTTATTAATGAAAAAACAGTCTACATAAAGTCATGTGCATTTGGATTAGTATTCGGACTAGTGCGTACACCTCTTAAGTGTTTAGTGATATTTTAAATTCTACTTTTAATTGGATTAAGTGCTCTTATAGATACAAAAATGTGGTGCACCCTCTGCAATTCTAGTAGTTACTGCCTACTCAAACTAATATAGGTAAGAATAATATTTCATCAATGAATATTCAACTTAAACTAACGTAAACAACTGAATGATAATTTACGTTTTGAATTACTTCATTCTTCGGATTAAATTCATTAATAAAACTAACTTGTATCCTCTATTACCACATCAGCTGACCTAATTTTTGTTGCATTCATTATTTATCTAATTGGAGTCTTCCTGTCAATTTTATTGTGACCTTTCAAAAATAGAATGACCTTATTGTGTAGGTTGCTTTTAACTTGATTAAGTAGATCTATACACCGCGTTACACAAAGATTATAAATATGTTGTAACTGCTGCAAGCAGATACTTTGGTGGAAGTATATTATATTATCTGAAAATGTATTATTTTGACATTGTATCCACGTGTGTCCCAAGGTTGTAGCATTATTGTTTTTGGTTATACGTTATCCCTTTACCTAATGAAATATTTGCATATTTATAGTACAGTATCTGTATACATTTAAATACCTACTATTAACCAAGGTTAGTTTTTTGAATTGCCTTGAAATCATTATTAAAATCGTATTTAATAGATTTCGAGGAAGATCGTTAACTATTTATAAAGTATGTTAACCAGGGGTAATTGTTCAGTCATTAAAAAATAATTTTAGGGTTACTTTGTTTATAAATCATACATTATTAATTAGATACTCATTTAATAATGATATTATTAAACAGTAATTTTTTCTATTAAATACAGACAAAATGTAAGTTTTACTGCAATAAGAAAAATAGATTTTATTTTTTCAAAGATAATATACCTACCTACCTATAATAATATCGTTTTAAAAGCTTATAATCTGCTAGATTAAATCACTGAATTTTTTATAATTTTCTTAATACCTACCTATCCAGTTCTTATTGTTACCATCAGGTCAGTCCTTCTAGGAATGCTAAAATTAGAAAACTTAACATTAGGGATTCATAAGAAACCTTTAGGTATAAATTTTAAGTACTAGGTAATACCTACCCTTTTATTATTATTTTCATAGAAATAGGAAGGTAATCTTCCGGGAACTGTATTAATTTCTCCTAATATTCACAAAGTAAACTAGGTATACAGGTGCAGGTGTTTTATTTTTATTTATAACTAATCATAAAACCAATTGTTGACTTCTTGAAGCTAAATATTTAATGAATGGATACATAAAAATCACGACGTTAATTTTAAATGAATACGGATCTATTTGTACGGTAAATTGAGTATAAATAAGTAAAAAACAACATGCATGAATACTCAGTTATTTCTCTATAAACTTAAATGTAAACGACCCTGAAATCAAGCGGTCTTGAGATTTTTAAATGGAATCATTATCTCAGATTTCTCGGTACCAACATTGAAATTTATTATTATCTCTTTCGACATGGAACACACAGTTGTCGGATTGTTAATAATTATATTATTTCGCAAAATAATGTATTCATAGTTAATGTGAGATCACTTTAAGCAATGGCCCATAAAAAATTAATATAAAGATAAGAGAATGTGAAAATGTAATAAGATCCACAAATTAAAATGTTGTTTTTAGGATTAAACCAATTTCTAACGTTCTAAATTTCATTCATTGGTAACAAATATGGCAACGCCGATTTTTGATACTTTCTATAAGCGATAGAGAGACGAATATAAATATCCTATCATGGATTTTATTTATAATTAACGTGAGTTGTATTTGTAATTTGCATATTATATATTTTTACGTAAATTTCGTCATGGATTTCCAAGAAAATACAATATATTGATGCGCATGCTTCTAAAAACACAATGAAGCATAAATCTACATTGTAACATTATTATGGAATAAAAAATGCTTGGCAGTATATTTTTTAAAAATCACATTTCTTCGAAAATACACAAGTGAAAACAATAGATACAGGGCAGGATTTACCCTTAGTGGCACTGGAGCACCTCCTTATTGCTCAAATCCCGCTGTTCAGAATGCTTTTTTATTCTTTATTTAGTCTTACACATTTTAAAAAGCTAAATTTTGTAGTCCTGGGTAATTGACTCTAGTGTAAATCCACGGCTCCGTGGATACCTTCTTAATTTAATGGTAGCACAACTAAATATCTTGTCCAAAAATATCCCGTCAAAAAACCCGTCCAAAAATATCCCCGACCTGTAAAAAGCCCTCCCATAATCTCCCTAGCCAATGAAATACTGTTAAAGAATATGCATGGTAAAGAAAGTGAAGGTAAAATAAATATCTATTCCCTTCCCCTTTTCGAAAAAAGTTTCAAATTATTCAATATTTATGTCTATCTATATAAATACATATTTATTCCCTCCCCCTTCTCGAAAAAATATGAAATAATTTGTATTCCACCTGAAGTTTTTCGAGAAGAGAATGGGAATATTTTTTTGTTATTTTTTTGGCTTCCCCACCCCGAAATAAAATGTGGGACTGTGGGAATATATTTATATAGAATATTGTGCTTGTTATTTTAAAGTTTCCAAACATTATTTATAATAATTAAATTCAATTCAAGGATATTTTTGGAAAAGGTTTTTTCTCGGGTTTTTTTAAGCCAGAGATAATATTTGGATGGGAGGGGATATTACGGGATGGGTTTTTTTTGGCAGGATATTTAGTCCTAAACCCTTCTTAATGACAGGGGCGGATTTAGGTTTTTGTCGCCCAGGGGCTGATAGTAACCCAACTATCAATTTAAGTCATAAATACTCTAATCTTAGGAACTATAACCTATCCTTGGTAATAATTTCGTGTTTTTTACGAAAATAATACCTTTATCGTAAGAACATACAATAGAGTGAATTTATAAGGTCAATAATACAAAAGATTTAGAGTATTACCTATAACGTAACAGTAACAATTACAGTTATTTTTACGAAAACATTCCTCTTAGAATCACTTATACATTATTTTTACTCATAGGTATAATTTTGCCGGTAATAATCACCATTAGCTTCACGTAAATATTACCTATAAGTTATTTTCACTTATATGTAAAATTGCTGTGGTTATAATTACGTTTCCAATTTTACTTTACAGCCCGATTCACACTGTTAAGTTGCCAATGCTTGGGTTTATGACGTAAATGTTCCAACAGTTTATTACTGATAGGTTTGTGACTTTTTGGTCAGATTATTGGTATTTTGTTGGAAATCGTTACTTCAAAAATTACTTTTTGGTTTTTTTACCTATATGAGACATACTTAAAAGAACTACCAAGTCACAATTACCGAATAAATTAACCATGAAGTGAATTTAACTTGAGGGTCATTATTTTTTTGGACGCCATAATGATTATCACTTTCAATTTTGTGTAATTCAAAATTATTGTCGAAATTATACTTCGACCTACTTTTAAGCTCAGCACATTGTTGATATAACATTTTTATGACCAAACTGAGTGTAAGAAAAGCCTTTTATACATTTTATCGATATGAAATTAATTTCTAGACCGCATCACGCTCAACATTTTCATAGAAAAACTGATTATTTTGGAGGCGAATGATAAATTAAGAGCTAAAAGTATCCATATTATCAGTAAAGTATGCCCGGTTTATGTTTCGAAGTTAGGAACCTCTGAATTGAGCGCGTTTTACTTTGTATTATTTACCAATATTATAATATATTATTGTGATTATGTAGAGCAAGCCACCATAGTTTGGGAGTTTAGATAAAAACTATAAAATATAAAGAAATACAATGTTGTTCCAAGTATCGCCGAGGAGAATAGAAAATATGTTGTCAGAATTACTACTTTATTACGTTATTATGACGTCGTTGAAACGGTATTATTACGTCTTTGTGTCCGTAACTGCAACGTTTTCACGACGTTGTAGTTACCACAAATGTGTTCCCCATTTTGGTAGTGGTTACGTGTTAACGACGTATTTAGAACGTAAGAACGACTAGTAAAAATGACTTGAAGTTTGACTAGATAGTCAGTTTTACGGTTTTAAGACTTAAAATGTTAGTTAGGAATCGTCTAATTATACACCAACTCAAATGGAGGCTGGCACAAGGAAACCTCCATACTAAGAGTCTACTGAATAAGTAAGACAAGGAGCTCTCGTCCAGGCTGTTGAAACTGGGTAAAAGAAATTTGAAGACAGTTACCGACCTGGTGACTGGACATTGTACCCTGAGGAAGCATCTGCGCAGGATAGGCAAAGTTAGTGAACCTATGTGCAGAAAATGTGAACTCTACTACGAAACATCCCTCCAAATGAACTGGTGGCCTATATAGAAGACACGAAGTTTCTGGAATGGAAGTAGGTAGATAACATGGGTAATGGTACAAAAATTCGGTTCATTGAATGAATGAAAATGGTTATTGTTACATTACAAGCAACAGTTTGGAGAGTTGCAGCATAGTACAAATAAATTTTTTACAAAGACCCTTTTTTAAAATGAAATTCGAACTAACTAAATTGTGTAGGTCCTTTTTTTTGAATGGTGAATAGACTAGGTACAGGAAAATGAGAAGTAACGGTCGTTACGGATGGAATAATAATGACATAGTCACGGAAAGTAGGCATACAAACGGAACAAAAGTTACGTGTCCATTGTCGAATGTTTAAAAATAATTTATTTCTAGAAAGTTGTACTTCCGGCAGAAACGATGTCATTGAACTAATAGACGTAATTGTTTTAAAATAATATTGTTTGAACAAAAGACGTTAATAATATCATCAACATTTATTTTTGTTTGCTGAGAAACAGGATTTAAAATGAATTTTCGGAAGTAATTACACAAGTACATCAAAATTACTGATTACTGATATCTTCTAGTCTGCTGATAAAAATAATATTTTTAATTATATTCTTAGCCATAACTCAAAAATACAAACTTTTCAAAGATATTTATTAAAAGTCAGTAATCGCGAGGGGCTACGATAGAGTTAGGTTAGGTTATAGTTTATATCAAAAAATACATAGAGATTGGAATGCAATAAAATTGTAAAACTGAAATACCTTTCTGGGGACCTGAACCCTTTTGCGGAATCAGCCCAATGTAATATTGGAAGAAATAGGTAAAGACGAGAAAAAGAGAAGATCTGACCATTAAAAAAATCTAGTAGGGCTTATGGGCTCATACAATCAAAGACTCTTCTGGGTTACTAGATTTCGTGGCATGGAAGAAAAAACCTCCATCCACATACTTTCCAACTGCACAGCACTTCAGAATCCTAGAGCACAACACCTGGGAGATTACTGGATAGAAAAGGAACATTTCTAAGTTGAAGCCTGCAGATATCCTAAAATTCTTCCGGAAAATAGGACTAAAGGAGCTACTAGTTTCTGAGACTCTCCTCAGAAACTAAGTAGAAGTAAGGGGACACAATAGATCTTTTAGGTATCAATGAATATCACCCCAAATACATACATACATACATGTGAAAAACAAGTAGCATTAGACTGTTCCCAAATACCCAAGATGGATACACTAAAGTAGACATTGACAATCTTGGAATTTTCACGAAACTAGAAAAATTAACCGTGTACATACGTGATACTAAACTAAGGGTTGATAACCGAGGATTAAAAATTGATAAAAATGTGAAAAAAAGCAATTATATTATGTCTATGTAAGTATTTTGGGGTAACATTCACTGAGACTTAAACCCCCTTACTGCTACTTGGTTTCTGAGGAGAGTCTCAGACTTACCTATGTATGCCGAAGAGATTTTAGATTTTATAATGGTCTACCGGTCTATAAAACGTCTATTACAGGCGTCTTCATTTAAATGGCGTTTATACCGTCTAAAGTGCTCGTCTAGTCGACAACTGCGATTTATAAAAATAACCTGCATGTGTGTCTAGATTTTCTGCCAAAAAAAACTCATCGAAATTAAAATAAGAACATATGGCGACAAACACTTATCGATTTTCCAATAAATTTCAATGACTAGTTGCAAGAAATATTTCAAGTCTACGAACTTGTATTTTTAGCTTAAATCCTATCTAAAATAAACATTGTTTTTCTTCCAGTGAAACGGTTTCAGGGAAAATCTATTTCGAGAACGGAACCGTAGCGGTATTATTTTATACGACTCAAGGCGAATTTATTTAGACATTTTTCTAGACCAGAATAAAAAACAATAACAAGTCTAGGAATACTCGAGACATTTTGAAATTTTCAATAAATACATTGCCTGCGCAAATTTAATCGAACAGGAAAAATTAATGTTCTAATTCAATTTTTTTTTAATTTTTCACAAATTTCATACATTTTTATTTCCTTCCTATAATAATGCAGATATAGGGATGAATGAACAAACAAATTGTACAGAAAAGATTTGGCATGAAAATGTCCTACAAATAAACATAAATCAGTCATTAAATTTTTCCAAAGCATGTTCCGAAGTTGAGTGTAAAATGCAATTTGTTGTGCTAGCCTGTATATCAACATATTCAATTTAACTTTTAGCAAAATCTACAGAGGATCTGTATCTGTAGAGTAGGGAGGGTGAATGTAGGCTCACAGCACTTAGGCCACATGTGACCCATTGTACATCCTCCCGAGGAGTTGTCCTCCTAGGTCCTGTCCTTCCTAGGAAGGTGGACAGGTCACTAGGAGACTTCTTTTTATATCGGCAGGTGTAGGCCAAGACTCATCAAAGTCACACTCTTTTATTGACGATAACTCCGGACACTCGCATAAGACATGCCTGACAGTTTCATCTTCCTGTTCACACATCCTGCATAGAGGTGTGTCTACTAGCCCCATAGTATGGAGGTGTTTCCTTAGTTGACAGTGGCCAGTCAGAAATCCTACTGTTAAACGTAGGTTTTTCCTGGTCATCGCCAAATATTTCTTCGGTGCCAGCTTCCCAGGGTGATCCTGGCAAGACTGCATCCTTTGATGCCATCCCATCTCTTAAGGGATTGAGCTTGGGTGTAACGTATGGCTAGTTCTGCTATATTCGAAGTCGTTAGGCCGTAGGTGTCACTGGGTCCTAAAATGTTTAATTCTGCCGCTTCCCTGGCTAAAGAATCGGCAATGCGATTTCCTTTACTCCTGTCGAGCTCTTTAACCCACCTCAGGATAATATTGTTATCTGCCGAGGCGTTAGATATATCTTGGTGGAACTCTAGTACTAGCCCCGATATAACCCGTTGTCTGTTCAAGGCTAATACTGCTAGTCTACTATCTACAGAGGATAATGATACAAAATGGAAAGATTCACAACTTGACAAAAAGTGATTTATGCGACAGGGTTCATAGCTACCTGAAGAACCTGGAAAAGTCAGGAAATTTACAGATGGTCCGGGAATAGTCAGGGAAAACATCATTTTCAACAGGAATAACCAAAAAAGGCAGGGAAATTTTTGCCCTACCTGGAAAATAATTATTGATCTTTCCCCTTGGAGTTAAGAGAAATTTATTGAAAGTTCCCTATAAACTTTAACCTTTCTTACATTATTTTTTAAACCTTTGAAATAAAAAGAGATAGCTATCTCGGACACGATAGATCGAGTTATTTCCGGGTCTCTCGGGTGGCTGTTCCCTGTTCACAATGAGTACCTAGTATATGATTATGTTAACCATTTTAGATGGTGGAATAACAGCACTAAATATAAAAAATGAATTAAGAAAATTTGTAAACAACTCTCACAGAACATTTAAAGACTTCGAACTCTCGAAAAAGAAAATGAAAATTCAATTGAAAATAACCTGGTTAAAAAGAGAAAAAGGGAAGCTGAGAGTATAATCTATAATTTGGAAATTAAAAAGAGAAATATCGAAAACGGATCAATTACTAGCTTGTCTTTAATAAACACTGAAATTTATGAATTCATGATCTAAGACAAACGTTAAGTACCTACTATCGTTACCTAATTTTTCTAATGTATTGGCCTATCTGCAGGGAATAATTTGTTGTTACCCTGCATATTTTGTGATGCGATGAATTTGGGAATTTCTTTTCTGAAGAGTTTTATTATTTTTTTTGTATAAATGTTTGTTTTTATGTTATATTTTTTTATTTGTTCAATATTTTTGTGTTTTTATTCCTTTCAGATTTTTTGTTTAAATTTTGTTGATAAAAATGAGACATGTGTACTATGGGTTTGAATGAAAGTAACTTTTTTAGTGTGAGTGAGTTGGGAGGAGGGGGTAAACTTAGGAAAAATTTCATTTGCCACAGATTTACTCTTTTAGTGGAAACCTAAAAGTGACCTGGAAAAAACCGTGGGTCAGGGAAAACCTGGAAAAGTCAGGGAATTTTTTTAAAGAACACTGAACAACTATGAACCCTGTGCGAAATTTGGAAAAAAATTGAAATTTAATTTGAACATAATTTTGTATGTCGTTGTCGACTAGTTAATATTACTTACATCACTTATAGTATAAATAACTATTTGCCTACTAATTTAAGGGTGAAATATTGTCTATTTTTGACATCTAGTAGTTTTGTTCCGCTAAAAAGTCGACGAAAAAATTTAGTATGCACCTCGTTGATTAACTGTATTCTCGGCTGCATCAATTTTCAGACTACTATAATAGGCAGTTTTTGTCCTTGGTATATAAATAAGTAATTAATATTATTTTAACGAAATTATCAATTTCCTAAGATTTTTTTTTGACCTTCTTAATATAACAATTATTAATTTTTTAAACGTTTTCTCTGAAAGTTAATGACAATTAGATACGGAAAATTTACCGTATCGAATTTCCAAATACCTAAAACAAATTGATTAAAACCACATCAGTACACAATAACAATTATATTTATGCATTAATTATTTAAAAATTCTCTGAAAAGTTACGAAATCACTTCTACATGCGTATTAAGTAAGTTATTTGATCGCTTAGAAGTTTAATTTTAATTTATCTTTAATAGCGGTGGTACTCAGAACGCCCGCCGCGGAGATACTGAGAAAACTAGAAAAAAATTGCGATGTTTGTTAGTCTGTTTTTTAATACGGATGCATTTAAAAGGAGCGAGATATTCAGAGGTCAAATTATATCCTGAAAATGAATTTTTTTCACGGTTTTATAAATATTCTTGAGCGAAATAGTTATTTTCCTAACAAGTGCGGAAAGTGATACTTCCGGCACGCGACTGCAGTTGACCCGAACGACGCGGAGCGGACTTCGGGCAAGCGGTCAAGGGCGGCAAAGACACTTTACGCATGAGTTAGGAACATTATTTTTTCTACGACCGTATATACAAAAAAGTATACCAACCCATTTTTCAAAAGTTATTTTATTTCAACATACATATACAAAACTTTAACCAAAAACTATTAATTATTATAAATATTATTAATTTAAAAACCCAATTTGTTGCATTCTGTAAATTATTCAAAATTGTCGTTCCAGTGGAGTTATTTGGTGTTAACTGGTAAGTAGATGACGTCGATGAGGATGGCATCGTTTGCAGGTCACATAAAGATGACGATGAAGGTTTAAGTCATTTGTAAATGAAAGAATTTTGATATTTTTTTATATCAAACCCGGGTGGTTTGATAGTTGTTTTGTGACACTACTTTACAGAATGTACGGGGTTATATAAAAAAATCTTCATTATTTTATATTTTCAAAAAATGCAACAAAAAGCTAGAAAAGATGTAGATTTTATTTCATGGACTATTTCGTAAATATTTATTCACCTGTTGTAATAATAGTTCCGAAGTAAAAAACTATCTAATAAGGTCAAAATTTGCATAATTTTACTTTCCCGCACTTAGTGCGGGAAAAAGTGTCACTTTCAAAATTAAAATGCGTGCGGGAAAGTGGGTTAAAACGCACGGTCGTAGAAAAATAGTAGTTTACCTAATTAGTGCGGAAAGTCACTTTACGTACGTGTTAGGTACACGATTTTTTCATATTTGATATTTGATGATTGTATTATACGTTTTAGATAATGCAGAACTTTTTATGAAGAATAACTCTTCTTCCTAAAATTAATAATAAAAAAGTTTTCTATATGATTCCAACTTAGGGGGACATATTGTTTATAGTATTTCTCTCCTACTTCACTGCTTTCCGTATATCCACGCTGTATGATAGATTATTCTTTTGAAAAATGATAAAATAAAATCAAAAATCCACCTACTTCGTGATTTATTTATATTTTGTAACATCTATTATAATCCATCGGACAAAGTTGCACACATGATTTTATGTAATGATTGTTTAAACATACACAAAACTCGATATCACTTTTAACATCCCGATTTTATATAAATACGGTGACGTATGATTGTTTAACATCGAAAAGATTTAGTTTACATAATTTATTATCTTCGCGGTGCCACTGTTTGGTAAACACGCAATTTAAAACATTCCACGACAAGATTTACAATTATTTTAATGACCGAAATTTAAATAAACAATTTTCCTTCTATAGTGGAACTTACACTCAGTTGGTCGTAGAATAAATACACGGATATCCGATAACAGTGTTGCCTATCCTACTGGCCTTTGTAAGCTTTGATCAATGACGTTTTTTAGAAAAACAAGTCTTGTTTACATTTTGGTAGTTCCCAACGAGACTCTTCTTACATGATATAATGTCCTTCGTGGCATACAGCCAAGGAAGTAGTTGTTGCTTCTTAGTGAACGGTCTTTGTTCTTTGACATCTACAGATCACACGCTTTCCTAAAATGACAATTATTTACAGGAATAGAGGAGTTCAGTCTAAGGTCAGTGAGGCCAACAAACAGGGGTTTTTTCTGACACAAAAAACATGCAAAAATCTCATGATTTGGCCACACTGACCTTAGACTGAACTCCTCTATTAAACTCATCTTTATTACAACTTTCCCCATGTCCATTGCTCAATATTTATTTAAATTTGTTTTCAAATTGTTTTCAAATTTACAGTTTTACTTCACTCCACATCATTTCTATTGGGTTTAGTTCACAGTGATAAGGCGAAAGCCTTAAGATGTGATCCCTACATTTGTAATCTTGAAAATAAATATCCTTTCCATACAGCTACTCGCGAATTTGACGTTTCACCTGATATTATTTGAGAAAGCTTAGTTTTTTACAATATTTTTCCTTTTTACTTTATTCTATACATCGAAATATCTTTAATAATAAAAATGATTTAAAACATTCGAGAATAAAATCAATTCAGACATTACACCCAATATTTATAAGTATATCTATTTTATATTTACAGTAATTACCTGTACATATAATAATTTACATTGACTTTGATAGACTTTTAAGTGAACTCACGGAAGTATGTATAGCAGCTGGTTATTTTAATTTTTCCTTGAATTCTATGCATGAGAAACCACGTTAAGTAGAAGGTATTTAATATCCAAATAAATACTATGCACTGACAAGAAACTATTATGTAGAAAGTATTAATTATTATGTACTGGTAATATGGTGAATTCAAAAAAACAACTTGTGATCATAGCCAACATTTATCAGAGATATGCTTGACTGCATACAGAAAAGTTGAAGACCATGTAAGTCAATAAATATTATGTTTACTCGCTTTTCCCCTCTTCATACGATTATTACTTATTCAACTTTTTAAGTAAAAATAGTTTTAACTGAATTATGAGTATATGAACCGAATGAACAGAACGCGCCTTAATAGTAAGAGATTACGAAAATATAACGTTTGAGTACTGCTGATATTTCCGACGAACACAATACCTTATCACTAGGTATAACTTTCTAATTCTTTAGTGGTAAACAAAGAGCGTCCGTACTATATTAACATTTTGAAGTGTCCTAGTATTGTATATTCAGGTTGATACAATTTCTGCGAATTGAAAAAAAATTTCTCTAGGTACCCAGCTGGTCGGGGGCCTCGAAGACAGATGATGGTGTGGGTACTGGGTTCGGGCACCCAAGGCAGAGGTCTAATGTGCTTTCCGCGAATATCTCGCAATCAGACTTCTCGGAACCAAATGGAGAGAACTATTCATTTTATATCTGTCTTCATCTTTCATAGGAAGTCTCTGTTGGTACAGTCAAATTTTGTAAACATTTTTTTAGAATACTAAAATTATAATTATTTATTCTCAAAATTTTTACCATTAAGTGCCATCCATAAATTACGTCACACGAATTTTAGGACTTTTCAACCCTTCCCCCCGTCCTTGTCACAGGCTGTCATATTTTTAGAACCCCTCCCCCTGATGTGACGTCACACATTTTTCAATTTTATGCAGGTATTTGAATATAATTAAAAAAAAAACAATTATTTTAATTTTTTTCTTATTTTTATTAAAAAATCTCATAAAATCAACATGAAGTCAAATATTTAACGTGTAACGTCACAAAGCTTTTGACACCCCTGTCTCTTGTCACACAATGTCACATTCTGGTGATACCCTCCTCCCCCTATAACGTGTGACGTAATTCATGGATGACCCCTTACATTAGATTTGTTCTTATTCTGGCATCTTTTCTTTTGTGACGTCTTCAAATACATTTGGCTTAACGGCCTAACAACTTCGACATTTGCGGAATTAGCCAAACTTTACACCCATGCTCAACCCCTTAACAGATAGGATGGAATCAAAGGATGCAGTCTTGCCAGGATCACCCTGGGCGACCCTGGGAAGCTGGCGCCGAAGAAATATTTGGCGATATCCAGGAAAACCTGCGTTTAACAGTAGGATTTCTGACTGGTCTCTGTCAACTAAGAAAACACCTCCATACTATGGGGCTAGTGGACACACCTTTATGCAGGATGTGTGAACAGGAAGATGAAACTGTCAGGCATGTCTTATGCGAGTGTCCGGAGTTATCGTCAATAAGAGAGTGTGTGTTCGGTGAATCTTGGCCTACACCTGCCGATATAAAGGAGATATCCACCTTCCTGGGAAGGACAGGATGGACGATGACCTAGGAGGACAACTCCTCGGGAGGATGTACATGGGGCCGAAGGGCTGTGAGCCTACCCTCACCCTCCCCACTCTACAGATACAGAGATACAGATACATTTAGCTTAATGAAGGTGTTTAATCCCCAATAGGCATGACGATCGATTTTGAAAACCTGTTCCGCAATATGTTGCTTATAAAAAAAATTTTATTATTAAATTTTAGATGCCTATAATTCCGAAACGATGTATCGTATTACAAAAATTCATTCGAACTTATAACAATTTTTTCACCCTAGCTACAACCTACTCCCGAATTTTTCACCCAACAAACTTATTCACTACTTAAAAAAAAGTAACGTTAAATTTTCTCGTACTATTAAATATGGGTGCACCGGTTGTCGACATACACGCACACCTGCAGCGAGGTCCTATCCTTTTCTTTCTTAGCAAACCAAGGCAACAGCCGCAGCGTATAATACCGGGAAATTCGAATTTCAAAAAGCAGGTATATAAGAAAAATGCCTTTCGAGAAGGACAGCAACCTCTAAAAATCATTGGCGTACCGATTTGCAAATTTATTTGCTATACAAATTTTTAGTTTGTTTTATATTGGAATTTTTAGGGTCATGTATAGCTATCAATTTTTAAGTAAAGTAAGGGGGGGGCGTCCATTGATTACGTGAGGTGCTCTAGGAGGAAAGGGTATCAAGTTAAATCTTTACAAATCTCACTTGGGGGGAGGGAGGGGGTGGGTTTGGCAAATATCACGTAATTATTTTTCCCGCAGAAAACTGGGT
>CAJUYI010003352.1:0-23936 GCA_910591695.1 Galerucella pusilla | reverse complement strand
TGATGATGATATTTATATCGAAACAATTGTCAATTTACTTGCAATTTACAGATTTTTACTAATATATTGTGGAGTCATTTAAAAACAGTTAGTTTAATTTAAAACCATATGATGAGTAGATTCCACGAAGTGAGGGTTTATACAGTTAACTCAAATAATAGATATTGTATAAAGAAACAATATTTAAATTTGCATGAAGGTGATTGATTCCTTTTAGCGTAAACCCTTACAGTGCTCTTGAAGATGGTCCTATAGAGCACAGAATAAGGTATAAGGACCTACAGTTCGTCATTTAACCATCTTCTATGTAAATTAATTGAATGTTAATTCGAATATAGAATGATTGGTTACAGTTTCCTTTATCTTATCCATAGTTTTTCATGAATAAATATTTATATTAAATTACTCAAGCCTATCATACAAGCCTTTTATTTTTAAATAAATATTCTTGACTTACGCCCTACGAGGCACGGAACAATGAAAAAGAAGAACTGTCAATCCAATATCAGATTGACTTTTCTAGTTTTCGTTGGGCGAAGGAAAAAACTACAGCTTGGCAACATCACAATATTTTGTTTTGCAACGTCATCGTCTTTTTATCAACAGTAAAAACACAAGAGCTTTTTTTTATCGGATAAATTTCTCTTTGCAACGAAACAGTTTTGCCAATCACTATTTTTACGAGAAAAACTGACATGATAAAATCGCGACACCGAAGGTGGAGCGATTTTATCTAATGTCAGTTTTTCGAGCAAATTTAGTGATTGGCAAAACTTTGAGTTAAAGAGAAATTTATCTGATTATAGAAAAGCTCGAGTGTTTTTTGGCAAGATAAATTAACGACAGAATATATGGATGAACAACTTATAAGTAACCAAACTTGCGACTCATTGTCATTGTGTAAAAGTGACGTCCGCTTACAGATATTGAGGAAGAGGAGTTTTTATCGCGATAAAAAAGGATGCACCTTTTTTATCGATGTCAAAGTGACAATAACATTTCCAGGTATACGACATTTTAACATTGGAGTTAATTTATCGTAAATAAACCATACACTTATGAATAACTATTTCACTTTCCTGTGTGAATCTAGGTGTCCTTGGTGTATGAACAGACTATAAAAAAGCATTATCACGATAGTTTTAAAATGGAGAAACTCATTAGCAATGATGGGTCTTTAGCGTTATCACGTTTTCCAGGAGTTTTCAATGATATTAATAGAAAGCAAACAGCAAAGTTTCAGAGTTTAGAATACCATAAAAGACGATTTTACCATTAGGGAGGTTGTTTGCTATCAATTATTATACAGTCGAAATAAAGTAATGCATATGGTAACGAGAGTGACATTCTGCCAATATACTCCTAGTCCGGAAGCCATTTGCCAATTATGATTAGTCATCCTTGATCAGATTATTTTTTACATATGTGATTACATTGATGCTAAGTGTATGATATGACCATGAAGACTAAGGAGATCTGACTCTTAAGTATTTCAATTTCCGGTCCTGGTAGAAGCTCCAGTTTAAATACAATACCATTTGATTGTACCAATCATGAGCCCTGCATACACTTCGAGTTTATGGTGCATTTATAGTGTTTTATTAGCTGTTAGCTCATTTGAGAGCATGTGTTGTAATTAAGGTAAGGAATCACTAATGAAATAAGACAAAAACACGAGTGGAAGCTAATAACAGTTTAACGCTAAACATTTTCCCCTCAACTGACTCCTCAAGTGCTCCCCAGAATGACGTTCTATAGCATTTATTACTTTACTACACCTTCTGGTCATGCTAGAAATGACTTAGTCATTGAAACAGATATTTTGACATAGAACCTTTCTTTGGAATATATCCCACACATGCTCTATAGGATTCAACTATGGGGATTGCCTAGCAAGATCCAATGATTCAATTGTCACGAAATCTGGGAATTTTAGAATTACCCTTGATACATGAGGTAATAGAAATAGAAATTAAGGAATTCACTGTTGCAGCATAGGGAAGTACTTAAAGTCTGCGAATAGGTTTTGAATAATCGACTGATCTTGAAAATATGCAACGAGATCGGTTCTTCCACCCACGGTGAGACCTCCCCATACCATCTTATAGATTGTAAAGGGGCCTTTAGCCTAGTTGGTATCACCATACTTCGACCACATACGAAAAATTTCATCAAAATTGGCCTATCCGTTTTGGAGTTGTGAATCTAAACCATCCAGTTACTTACTCAAACTCAAACAGAAATGAGCAGAAAACAATGAAGAATATTCCTGTTGGGGATATTTTGTTTTTTCTATTACCAAAGATATTGGAAATATGGAAACTCAAATGAATATGATATTTACTTTCCTTCACTTATATTTCAATTAAAACAACCTGAAAAAAATATATTTTCCACCCAATACATTTCTTTATAATGTCTTACAAAAAAGTATTTTTGCCCCAGAAAAAACATCAAATCAAATTGAGATTAGCGGAACCACATCTGAAGTTACCATATAAGCAGATACTACGGTTGTCACTTGGAAATGTTATCTATTCTAGAATAAACAGGAAACTTAATGGAGCAACCGAGACTTTTGACGCTTAGCCAGAACCCTGTGGCAAAGGATAGACAAGGGACAGTCAAAGAGTCTCTTGAAAAAAAAAGGTGGAACGTGTCGCGGGACACACGGTAGGAACTTTAGTTCCTTTTAAGCAAAAGTTATGTAATACATCTGACGTTATAGATAAACAATTTGCATATTCTTTGGTGGTTGAGTAGTAAGCACACCAGACTCTCACGCGGTAGACCCGGGTTCGATTCCCCGCGAGGAATTTTTTTTATTGTTGATTTTATTTTTAAATAATCATTCTGCTTGATATTAATAACGACAACAGGTAGACGTTTGAAATATTTAGCAGAATTCATTATTATAGATAATGGTACGGTACCCTCCATGAGGGAGTCCGACTGGCAACATCTACTTATAACAGCATCGTATATTTAAAAAAGGAAACCGTAGCATTATACAAATTGGACATTCGTTTACCACAAAATTAGTGGAAACATAAAATTGAATTGTTAAATTTTTAATTTGAAGTTATATTACATTTTATAGAAATTTTCATTTTCTAGATTTTTTCCTGAGTGGGTCGTAGAAAAAATATGCTGCTCGACTCGTGTGGATTGTCCACATCGCACTTGAACGATTGAGCACTCCGCCTACGGCGTCGTGCTTCATCTTCGTCCTCGTGCGATATGGCCATCATATCCACACTAGTTGCACAAACTACAATTTCTTTCAAAATATGCCCTTTTACATTTAAAAACTACCTGCCAAATGTCAAATCAATTTATCAATCCATTTCAAAGTTATCGAATTAAAACATTCAAGTTTTCAAAATTTCAACACCCTGTATTTCGAAAAGTAGCTAGACCCCTTAATCGCGCAAAAAAAATTATGGAAATAATAGTAACAATTTATCCGAACAAATTCAAGTAGATCACTAGCACTGCGAATACCAGCTTTGCATAGAATTTCAATATAGCATCGGTGGTTCAGTGGTTAGAATGCTCGCATTGCACGCGGGCGGCCCGGGTTCGAATCCGGATTTATTATTATGAATCGCTGCTTCGTAAACGAGAGAGAGACTAAGGAGGCACAAGCACGCGAAAGCAAGGCACATAACGAAGCAATGTAACATAACGCAGCGTAACGTAACGCGTAACGGTCAGATCTTTTGCGTCGCGACCCCTGGTCGCTCAAACATAACCTGGCGTAAAGAACTAAAGTTCCAAAAACCTGTCGTAAACTTATTAACTGGTATATTTATGGGTTGTCGTGTTCAGGATGAATCTCCAGAAATGTGAAAATTTGAAAATGTTGGTACAAGAAGTCATCAAGGAGCTTGAATATGTGATACTAGCATTAAGGAATTGATTGAATAATGAGCTTCGGAAGATACTGGAAGTATCTTGAGACGAGATGTTGTGATTCAGGGCAAACCCAAGATATCACAATAGGCCTCATGCCTTGAGTGAGCACATAATGCTTCTACATTCCTTCAACCTCACCTAGTATTATCTGGAGCTTCTTTAGCCCAGTCGGATTAGCTTTAAAAGTAGCGGAACATATCCAACATATTGAGTAGCAATTTTTATTCGGAATTCGTAATAGGGGATCACTGGCAGACTAATTTTGTTTTGTGTTGTAGTCGATCCGTTGTGTCATCCGCCATTTTGAATTTAAGGGCCAATTCTTTGTTTATTGAATAACTCGTTCATTTTCAACTACAAAAAAAATTATGTTGAAAAAATATGCTTAGTATTAAATTTCAAACAACTGCTTATAACAATTTTTCATGTAAAACTAACAATAAACGAGTTGTTGATTGAACATATATTCACCCCCTCTTTAAAGGTATAAATCGGAAAATATTGATCCCAGAAAAAATGCATGGGAAACAAAACTGCAGGAAAATTAATTCTAAGCATATGTGGGCATTGTGATTATTATTTTTTGTTTGAATTGAAAATGAACGAATTCCGGAGGAAAATTATTACTTGAAGTTTTTGCTGGATCAAATCCTAATCCGATTGGTTACTTGACTATTTTTCGTATATTAACACGAGAGAATCTTTTTATTATCCATTTTAATAGCGACTGTTCTTCGATACGGTTTTGTTCGGAAATATTTTATGGACAATTTATGGCATACTTTGTTTTTTACGAATTCCCAGGAAAAGAATGTGTTTGTAAAAATTGGATTTTGCTCTAATTTATTGGATTCAACCTTATATTGCTGTATGGCAGTAGTATTGATGTATGGTTTTCCCAAATAGGTTTTCTTGGTCAATGTTTCTGCTTATTTATTCAATCCTGGATCATTCTACCGTGAACGTTCCACTCCGCTGGAAACTATGGACAGTTAAACATGTGAAGATAATATTATTTCTATCAGTTAAATGGAATATTTGCAATCGAGTTTCTACTTGAGATTGATGATGTCATTTGCTATGTCCAATTTCAATTATTATTCAGACACTGTACTTTTCCAAAACCCTTGATAAACTAATGTGGTTTGATTCTTATAAATCTTCGATAATTTTGATAGTACCGTAGCTTCTCTATAGTTACTTTTTCATAACTTTTGATTTCTACTTTTACAGTGGGTGGATCAGATTTATATAGCGGTTTTATGCAAATGAATAAACTATTACAAGTAACTGGAGTCATATAGCACCTACACTAGCAAATGTATGAATTGATGTATTCTGTGGTGATATTCAATAAAACCCAAAAGACCTATCGTGCCCCCTTCCTCTTCCACTTATTAGGATGTTCCATCTATGTCTCCTACCCAGATAGTACAAGGCGTCTTGAAGGCGTTCGTTTTATACCCTATCTTAGTCTGAACGTCCCTGAATGAAACGTTTTTTAAAGCTGTTTGACCCTCCAAAAAGTGAATTTAAGTCCCTCTCTTCGCTAGAAAGTAGTTCAAATAAATTCAATCTAAAAATATATTATGTGACAGCAGCGTTCTTCAAACCCCTCCAAAAGTCTTTAATACACTTCAACACATCCTAATTATCAATTTTCGCTAATGTTAACCTAAGCTTTTTGGGCGACGACCCAGCACTGTAGTGGAACGCGTTCGATGCGATAATTACAGTCAAGCAAGGTCGGACATGGTTAGTACTTGGATGGGTGACGACCATGCCAGGAAAAACCATCGTATGGGGCCGTACAGCCTGCAGCGGACTAGCATATCACAGCTCGAAGGCATTATACCAATGAGCACGAGGTATAATGTAGATATGCCGTCTTTCGGAGGAGACGTAAAACCGAGGTCCCGAGTCCATGGATGTTGGGCTCGTTAAAGAACGCTACCACTGGTTGGAACACTAGTGGGTTCGCCAAAATTTCCGGTTAGGGGTAGAGTGCTCCCGGCGTCGGTGATTAGCCACAGTCGCAGAAATAGACCGACGTTAAATAACAGAATAAAAAAAAACCTAAGCTTTTTTGATGATTTTCTCACGGAGATTCCCATGTTATCGCTTAAGCCATGGTCCAGAACCAGTGATGTACAGGGCGATTCATAATAAATTACCCACCCCCTATCATCGTTATTATTACTTTAAGAAAAAAAAGTCTTATATAAATGTTTGGTTACAGCTGAATTTTCTCAATATTCTATCAAAAATTCAGTAGCGTGCAAACTTAAGGGGATACAAATGGGACACCCTGTATATTTTCACATTTTTGGAATGGTCTTTTTGCTGATTTCAAAAATATATAATATGTTACCCCTCCCTTGTACCGTTTTTGAGTTTTGGAATGTTGTGAATCTTAGTTTTAGTAATTACTGTAAATATGAGAATGTTAATTTATTAAAGTAGGTAAGCTATGAAAATGACATCTAATATGTGAGGAAGAAAAATTCAAAACAGCAAACAAAGATTTATTTAAGAGAATGTATAAATAATAACTTATAAAAGATATTCGATATATGTCCACCATTATTGTTAATGCACAATTATTGATAAGCCTTCTTATATTATTCATAATAATATTGCAGATGACTTCATTATTTTCATTTATAGTTTGTTAATTTCAAGTTGAATCCTTGCTTTAATCACTTGTATATTATTATTATTATTAATAAAATCTTTCACCTTTCTGAAAAATCAGGAAAAAAAGTTAAATCCACACTGGGCTGTACTACGCAGGCGAATCTTCGGAGTCCCTGTTATGGCCCCTGGAGACACAAGCAGACATCCATTGAAAAAGGTTGTCGCCTCAGTTTTCAGTTGTATTGAGGCATTTTCTCTGATTTTTCATCATGTATTATTGGGCTTTTTTAACAGTATGTGTGCCAAACCCCTTTGAATACAATACCTCTATTCCCAAGCATGTTTGTAAATACCTAATTTGAATAATAACTACCTATCCTTAATATACTTTTTGTGTTAATTTTTTCGGATTTTAAATAGTTTAGATGTCTCACCTAAATAAAAGTTGTCGCATTCACAATATATTCGATATATATATGCAGTTCTTTGAAGATTGTTCTTCACTATTGGTTTGGTTTCCGTTAGTAACTATAGATCGCAACGTATTGTTAGATTTGAGCTTATCAACTAGGTATATTTTATTAACTTCATCTGTATGTATGTTTGTAATCGACTCCTTTGGAATCGGTTTTGACCCACTAAACAGCAGATGAAATTCAAACTTTATACACTTATCAAGGACAGATGACAATACATATATTAATAAAATATGGGGTGTGTCATTTATAACGCAAACTTCAAACTCTATTTTCACCCACTTCAAGCGCTCAGATTGATTCGAAATATTTTTTGCACACTTGTCAAGAATCGATGACAATACAATGAACCAGTAAAATATGGGGGGTTCCATTTATAACGTACCCGCTAAACTCGATTTTACCCACTTTTAACGCACAAATTTGATTTTTTTTGCACACTTGTCCATGACCACACAATATAAGTTGTAGTTAAATAAAGGGTGTTCCAAAAAGACACTGATCTGGCGTTGAGTTTGAAAACAAAGAATAAAAAAATACACACCTCATAGTTAATCCAGCTGAAAAGTAGAAAATAAATTAAAGTGAAAAAAAACTTAAAAACATGCTTTATCGAGTTGGTGAGGTAATAGCTTAATATCAATTATTATTATTATAATTTCTCACTATTGTATTTCCATTCCAGATCGCAGAGTTAGTGTATAAATGTAGTACAAAGCATCGCATGCCTTTACCACAGTGACATTAATTTTCTCGTTGATTATTTCATTCTTGAATTAAAAATTACCAATTAAGCATGTTTCGCAGTTTCTTTTAACTAAGTATAATTTATTATTATTATTATTATTGGGTATTATCAATAAGGCCTTTTGTATATTCCTAATTTCTTTGTTTTCAAATATCTATTTTTAGTACAACGCCGTAGACGAAGTGCTCAATCGTTCAAGTGCGATATAGACAACCCACACGAATCGAACAGTATATTTTTTGTACGACCCAGAAAAAATATAGTGAATAAACTGTAATATAACTTGAAATTAAAAAATTTCGATAATTTCATTCATTATTTCACCAATTCGATTTTATGCCTCCACTGATTTTCTGTGATGAACGTATAGTTCTTAAGTTAACAATTTGTATATGTTACGGTTCCCTTTTTAAATCTGCGATGCTGTTATAAGTAGATGTTTCGAGTCGGACTCGCGCACGAAGGGTACCGTACCGTTATCTATAATAATGAATATTCTGGTAATATTTCAAGCGTCTACCTGTTGTCGTTATCAATATGCAGCAAAATAATCATTAATAAATAGAATTAACATTTAAAAAAAACTACCGCGTGAGAGTGTAGAAAACTTGCCACTGTCTACCGTAAAATATACTTTTTCTACGACCATGCGTTTCAACCCATTTCCCGCACGCATTTTAGCTTTGAAACTGTCACTTCCCCGCACTAGAGCGGGAAACTAAAATTATGCAAATTTTGAACTTATTAGAGTGTCTTTCCCGCCCTTGACCGTTTGTCCAAACTCCGCTTCGCGTCGTTCGGGTCAACTGCAGTCGCGTGCGGGGAAGTAACACTTCCTGCACTTGTTAGGAAAATTCTTTCATCTATAAATGACTTAATACCGTTGCCGTCACCGTCATCGTCATCGTCATCTTTATGCGACCTGCAACCGATGCCATCCTCATCTACGTCATCTACTTACCAGTTGACACCAAATAACTTCACTGGACCGGCAATTTTAAGTAATTCACAGATCGCAACAAATTGTGTTTTAATATTTATATTCATATCTTCTGTATGTTCCTTGTGGTATATTATTCATTCTTTTTTTCTGTTGTGTCAGTTAGGGATAAAAATTAATTTCTACTTATTTTTTCTTGACAACGGTAGCTGGAACGCTACCGAAACGTTGAAATAAAGAATTTAAAAATATTGTGGTTTAATTTCCCAAGAAATTAAAAAAAGATAGATAGATAATATTCATAATAACATTGATTAAAATAATCAATGATAATAATTAGTAGTTTTTACTTCAAGTTTTGTATGTGTATGTTGGAATAAAATAATTTTTGAAAACGGGATGATATACTTTTTTGTATATACGGACGTAGAAAAATATTGTTCCTAACTTATGCTTAAAGTATCTTTCCCGCACTTGACTGCTTACAAACTTGCAAATATAGCGACGCTAGCGTCGCTTTGCGCGCTAATTGTAGAAACTACTATTTTATCCTACACTAAGAGAAAGTTCAATTTTACCAGCTTTAAAAAGGCGAAAAAAGTAGCTTTTCCACCGCTAGCCAAGATAATAAATTTTCCGTTTCCACGCTAGCTGGCGCCCCAATTGACAGATTGAATAAAAACTGTTAATTTGATTGATATCCCACTTATAATAGCATATGAGTGATTTGAATCACATAATTCAGATGATAATAATGAACACCATAGATAACATAAACACCATTAAACGTCAGTATGAAAATAAATAGTTAGTAGTTGTCAATGTGTGCAAATTCAATCATAAGCTCTCGTATTTTGATGTTTGTTTGAAGTTATGGAGCCTGAATCAGATGAAATAATGTAATGTGTAAGCGTTGAGTGTAAGGTAAATACAATTTTTATATGGAATATTACCAACAATTATTGTGTAGGATAAAAACAGTACCTACTGAATTTCATCTTATGAAATGAAGTTTTTATAAAAAGAATATTACCAACAATTAATTGTGTAGGATAAGGCATTATGTGGGAACCATTTTATTAAAGTGCTTTTCCAGTCCTCAAGAAGTGGCCAGCCCAAGTAACAATTTGAGTTTTCACTTGGTATACAGGATACCTATAAAGCTTATTTCATTCCATTTTCATAAAACTTCTTCATCTATGGGATACTTATAAAGCTGTCACAAGTAGGCTTCAAGATAAAAGGGAGAATCCTAAGACGGTTTTCAGGAGTAAATTAAAAGATCTTTTTAAAACCTAATAGCTGAATTTTGAAGCCTAGAATAACGTTTTTAGGATAACCATAAAACTTATTATTAAAACATTTATAAGAGTAACAAATCCCAGAGCTGCTTTAAGAGTATGATAAAGCTGAACGATAAGAGCATCATAAGACTAAACTTATAAATTATAAATTTGTTTGCTCTTAAAATAGTTTAAGAAAAATCTTCCATAATATTATTCGGTTTTATGGTACTCCCATCTCCAGTTTATTTTCAAAGATGTCCTGAACATAAACATATTATTAGAAGAATGTATTCGATAACATAAATGGCTGATAAAACTATTTCCAAAGGCTCATTGGTTCCGTAAATTTTCAAACGAACACTACATTTCTGTTAAAACTTACTATGATGGGATATATATTTTGACGCGCCCGGTGAATAATTGATTTTCAAGAAATAAAAATAAAAAAGTTTCCGCAGTAAAATTTTTTTACTACTATTTTTGCAAGTATTCCTATTTATTTACTTATGTTATATTATATTATATGTATGTTTACAACTACCTAATTTACGTTACAAGGCTATTTTTGTTGCTTTCATCAACCGAAATTTATAAAAAGTTGAAATATTTTTTAATGAAGAAATTATTGGTAGTGGCTAGTAAATCATCAGCAGTCTGACGGAACTATAAATATGGTTGTTAAAACTATGAGAATATAGGTAATAATAAATATCTATTTTAAACTATTTTATAATACTTCAGCTCTTACCACATTAGTCAGATAAATGATATACAGTGTGTTCACAGATGGGGCTGACGGGGGGAGTATTTTACTTTTGATTTAACGACAAAAAGTGATTATTCATAAAAAAAATTATTTTATACACTCATGTGTCATTTTTATGCACCGTTATATCATCATGACAAATAGATCGACGTTATTTTTAGTCCATTTAGAGCAGCCTAAATGAGACATCTTTTGGTTTTTGCATACAATTGGAAAAAATATTGTATGTAAGTATTGTATCAGAAGTGTCTTTCCTGCACTCATTGAATCGATGTCAATTTTTCCATTTGTGAAAGAAACACCAGTCTATGCACTTGCTGCATACAATATTTTTTTAATTCTATGTTAAATTTCATGCAAAAACTAAAAATTGTCTCATTTTAGGTTGCTCTAAATGGACGTCGATTTGTTTGTCCATTCCATTCGTGAAAAAAGCACCATCTTAGCACTTGTTGTGTGAATAACTATTCTTTTAATCGGAAGTGTTTTGTTATTGGGATAATACACATTTCGACACCCCTAAAAGCCGCCCTCCTACCAAAAATTGTCTCGTAGTACAATTCGACTGAAGTTTCAACGGTAGGTAATACAAATATTTTTAAAAGGTATGGGACCGAGAACTATTATCTTAATATAAAAATAAGCAGAAAACTTTATAAAAATTAACTTTTGTCATAAAATCGTACAGGAAATGATTTCAATTATTTCAAATTTGTGATTTTATAACGGTAAATTGAAATAACTCTAGAATTATAATCTGAAATACATTAGTTGGGAGCAATAGCCACTACCACAAAAAAAGTCGACTCCCAACCTTCTGGCGGCAGAACGAGTAAAAACCATTTGGCATAAATATAATAATAATAATAATAAGTTTATTCTGGAAAAAAAATATACATAGTATTTGACAATACACATATAAGATAAAACAATATCATGCGAATAAACTAAATATCCACGGAAGTATAGGTAAATACTTGTTTGTGGTATAGGAAACTTATGAATAAAACTATATCTATTGACAATATTTAAGAAATCAGTTGAAACAGTATTGGAATGTATAAATATGATTTTTTTTCTATTATAAGTATTTATTCATATAAATTACTTTATTCACGAGCAAAGACAATAAACAACATGTAAGTATAACAAGAGAATTATCACGACAAAAATGGTGAAGCGGATACAATACAAATTACCACAGAAATCAAACAAACACTACAACAACTCGCTTAAGACCTTTACAGGTTGCGCGCGAGCGTTCTCTTTTTTAATTCACGTTTCAAATACATTTTGTCCATTCCAACTTGCTTATGCATTACACTTTTTTGTCCAATTGAGTATTCCTCTACTGTTCCTAACGTGTGTCTCCTTTTTTTTAGTTACATACTTAAATCTAGACATTTAAAATATCTCTCTCAATCAGGGAGCCTTTCAACTTGTAAGATAAATGATTTTATATATGATTTGAAAAGACCTATTGAATTAATTTCTAATAAATAATTTTTATATCTGGTTGGTAAAAAGTTGTAAATTATGGTCCTTAGAAATTTCAATGATTTTTGTCCAATGGTTTTGTTTTTTAAAGCAATTTCTATATTTTCTTTAAGTCTGTATCGGGTGTTGTAATTATGATCGATTTTTTGGAGTAGTGATGATTTATTCTTATAAATGTATATAACGACATTGTAAAAATATGTTTGTCTAATATCCAATAAAGATGTTTCTGAGAATAGAGAGTTAGTTGGGTAAGTATTCGTTTTTTTATAAATTATTTTTAAAAACCTTCTTTGAATAACTTCTAATTTTTTTAGGTGTGTTTCTGATGCAGAACCCCAGCATAATATTGCGTAGTTAATTCTGGATTCAACAAGTGAATGGTACACTACTCTCAGATAAACAGGTTTCAAGATAGTTCTCATATATTTGATTTTATATAATAGTGGTCTTCAGTTGTTTGCAATGTTATTTATATGTAAGTCCCATCTAAGGTGGGAATCTATAACTACTCCTAGATATTTAATACTTTTCTTCAATTTTATTATTTTTTTCCTTGACTTGTCTATTGTCAACTCGGTAAATTGGGGTAACTTATTTTTATAGCTACAGAATGGGACAAACAACGTCTTTTCAAAATTAATAGTCAGCTGCCTACAGTCAAACCATTCAGAAATATTGTTGAAATCTGTCTCTATTTCTTCCTTCAGCTCTTGCCACGTATTACCCTGGTAAAATATCGCCGTATCGTCAGCGAATCCGATGATGTTTCCTTTAGTTTTTAGAGAAAACAAATTATTAATGTATATTAAGAATAGGGTTGGTCCCAGAACTGTGCCCTAAGGTACTCCAAATTTGATTCTCCTATTAGGGCTAATACAAGCTTCTATTTTAACAGCTTGTTCTCTGTCACTCAAGTAACTTTCAAATAAGTTCAATGAAACTCCGTGAATTCCTATATCCTCCAAGGTCACCAAGAGCTGACTATGAGATACGGTGTCAAATGCCTTGGCAAGATCCAGGAACACGCAAATTGAAGGCTTAGTTGCATCCAGCGAGTCATAGATTTGGTTTATCAAGGCTACTATAGCATCACTTGTTGAAAGTCCTTCCCGGAAACCAAATTGAGATTTTGATAAAATATTATATTTATTTAAATATGCAGTTAACCGAGATTTTAGGGATTTCTCGAAAATTTTTGCAACTGTTGATATTAGTGAGATAGGTCTGTAGTTTGATAAACATTTTTTATCCCCTTTTTTATATATTGGAGTTATTATGGTCTTTTTAAATTCTGCTGGACACTTCCCCGTTTCGAAAATGGAATTGATCAAATCAACTAAATATGGAGCGATCATTTCTGCAATTTCTTTGATAGCTTCAGACTTAATGTTGTCTATACCTGGTGCCTTTTTGTTTTTTAATGTTTTTATAAACCCTCTTAAAACTATTTACTATAAAAATGCTTTCATTTTATGCTACTTTAAGGTAATTTTGACTTAGAAAAGTATGTATTAAGTCAAGAGAACAAAAAATATTTCTTAAAACTATTTAGTCCTACTGACAATGGGCCAATTGTGGCCTAAGTGCCGTGGGGGTCACCCACCCTTCAAATTCTTACAGATCAGATAGTCCTACTGACATAACCTAAAATTTACTCTTGACGTTTTGAATATCTTCGACGAAATTTGTTGTTTACTATAATTGAAATGCCATTTAAAATAGTCCAAACCATCGAGAACAATCAAATTTGTTTGTCTGTAGTTCCTAGCAATTGGGAAGAAAACGGATTGTTATACTGGCCAAATAAAAATAATAGGTTCAAAATCGATATTTGAATTATCAGTAGGCGGATCACAAATTGTGTTTACAAACGTATTCACGACTTGTTTGGATTTGAAACCGTTTTTTAGTTTTTTATTTTCTTTTCACCACTTTTTTTTAATTTTTATCCATTTTTCCAAAAACGTTGCCATATTCTCATATGGTGTGTTATTAGATTACTTGAAAAGTTGGATTTCCTATTGAAGAGTACTTTTTAAAACCATACTGCCTCATTCACCTCTTATAATTTACTTATTCATATCAGTTTTAAGATTACAACTTCTAAGTGTTTTCTAGGAAACTAAGCCTGCTGCACTCCTTAAAACTAACTTTTAATACTTTTATAAGGGAACTACGCAATGAATATATCCTTATTAAAACAAAATTATCTTTATAGGAGTATTATAAGTGTGAACTGCCCTATCACTGCAAATTGTAGGATACTTATAGGGGAGTAATAAGATTACAATATTTTTAAGATAATATGGATTTGAGACTATACTTTAAAGTTCTTTTTAAAGCTATACTATGAAGCAATATTGCCTTCAAGTCATAAAAGTACATATTATAAACTTTTTAAAATAAGAGTGTATAATTCTGCTTTTATAAAACTCTAATAAAACATAATTAAAACTGGCTTCACTTAAAAATGTTACTTGGGAGGTTATATTATCTTCTTTCGGCCTGAAAAATGCCACTTTACCGCCTAGGTAATAGAATATACTAGCTTTTGTTTCCAAATCTGACTGGTATATTTTATAACTGTCAGATTGACCAGTTTACTTATTCACAGCAAATATTTTTAAATTACCTTGGAAACGCTGAGACATAAACGATTATTTTTTTCACTTGTCAAAAGCTGACATTTTGGTGGTTTTAACCAATAGCAATACATTATTCTATCCAATCATTCGGTATTATA
This sequence comes from Galerucella pusilla, assembly GCA_910591695.1. Classification (NCBI taxonomy): domain Eukaryota; kingdom Metazoa; phylum Arthropoda; class Insecta; order Coleoptera; family Chrysomelidae; genus Galerucella; species Galerucella pusilla. The sequence goes on along the minus strand of CAJUYI010003352.1, from coordinate 8,922 downwards.
CTGATAATTCTGCTTCCTCATCGATAATACCTTGTTTACATTGAAACGTCAAAATTTAACTTTGAATTTGCATTATTGGCAACTAAAAGTGCTTCGAAGTTTATTGAAAAATGAACACAAACCGATTCAGCGCCATCACGCAAAGGAATATTGAACATTTAAGTAATACAAAATTTTAAATTGTTGAAAAAGATAATCTTCCCAAATACAACTCGCTCTTCAAATTTAATCACATAATTTTTTATTTTCATCACTCAAACTTGTTTTTTTGATGTAAAAACATTGAACCAAACCAAATTTAGATGAAATCCCTCGTCCTAACTGACTCGTGATTTTATCAATCGGTTTGTTTTCATATTTTTGCCAAATAAACAAGTTTTCGTGGAAAAGAAAAAATTATCGATACAATTTGAAGCACTCGTGGTATTACCTTTGATAATTACCCATGGGGCTCTCATCAAAGGTACCACCACGAGTGCTTCAAATGTTATCGATAATTTTGTCTTTTCCACGAAAACTTGTTTATTTGGGAGAAATATGAAAACAAACCCATTGATGAGATCACGAGTCCGTCAGGGGCGTCAGGACGAGTGATTTTATCTTAATTCGGTTTTTGCTTCAACAAAACAGGTTTGAATGATAAAAATAAGAAATTATGTGATAAAATTTGAAACACGGGTTGTATTTGGGAATATCATTTTTTTCAACAATTAAAAATTTTGCTTTAATTTTTTAATTTATTGAATGTTCAATATTCTATTGGGTGATGGCACTGAATTGGTTTGTGTTCATTTTTCAATAAAGTTCGAAGCATTTTCAGTTGTCAATAATGACAAATTCAAAGTAAAATTTTGACGTTTCAATGTGAACAAGGTATTATCGATGAGGAAGCAGAATTATCAGTAGTAATACACCTAGGGTATTGATAATACCGAGATAATTTTGTCATAGCGAATGCTGAAAGCGTGTTGCTTGATAATATCCCAAGGCCGCAGGCCGAGGGCTATTATCTTTGACTTGAAATTAAGTAATTTGATTGGTTACTATATTCAGTAAAAAATTATCAGTAGTAATAACCCAAGGCTCAAAAATTTTATGACAACTTTCTCAAGCTTGTTGCTTGTAGGCAACAGATCTCCGCCTACGGCGTCGGTCTGTTTCCAAGCAACAAGCTTTCGAAATCTGTCATAAAAATTTTTCGAACAATTATCAATGTCCTAGGGTTATTCGGATAGAAAATGTTTTACCAATTATAGAATCACAACCAAATCGTGACATTTCCAAATATTGAATATTTTAAACTTCAAAATCGAAATAATCAATAGGTATGTGTCCATAGCAACGTGAAAACAGCCCATGGTCTGGTCTGTTATCAGTGTAATGTTGACATGATTGGGTGAAATTGTTCATATGATAAGAAATAAGGAAATTTCATTGGTTATTGGAGCTGTCAAAAAATTTTCAGTAGTAATAACCCAAGGACATTGATAATTGTTCGAAAAAATATTATGACAGATTTCGAAAGCTTGTTGTTTGGAAACAGACCGACGCCGTAGGCGAAGGTCTGTTGCCTACAAGAAATAAGCCTGAGAAAGTTGTCATAAGATTTTTGAGCATTTATCCGAGAGTTATTCGGATGGAAAATTTTTTGTTTCAGTATTACAACCAAATTGTGACATTTCGAAATATTAAATATTCGAAACTTCGAAATCGAAATAAATCAATATGAATCCATAGCAACGTGATAATTGGCCATGGTCTGTTATCAGTGTAATGTTGACATGATTGACTGAGATTGTTCATATGATATAAAATGAGGAAATTTGATTGGTTTTTGGAATTGTTAAACAATTTTCAGTAGTAATACACCTAGGGTATTGATAATACCGAGATAATTTTGTCATAGAGAATGCTGAAAGCGTGTTGCTTGATAATATCCCAAGGCCGCAGGCCGACGGCTATTATCTTTGAGCAACACGCTTGACGGTAATGTTAGTTTGTGTGTTTTGTATATTGATGTCGATGTGGTTACTATGCGAATTAAAGTATTGTGAAATTTTTGATTGGTAGAGCTACTCTATGTATAATCAGGTCTTATCGAAATTATACAAGGTAACTTAACCAAATTGATCGTTCTGATTGGTTAAAAATGATACAAAAAAAATAATCAGTATAATACCGAACGATTGGCTAGAATAATGTATTGCTATTGGTTAAAGCCACCAAAATGTCAGAACTCGACAAGTGAATGAAATAATTAGTGTTATTCATTGCTAATTGGCTATTTTTGATCACGTGACTACACAGTTCCAATAGGTTTAAATGTCGAATGAAAAATTATCATAGAGATTTTACTATCCCTTTTTTACGCTAATAAAATGATTGGATTCGAAATTCAAATACCTATTCGTATGTGTTGGTTTACGATAAACACTTGAATGATATTTTCCTCAAACTGTTGCACAGTTTTGTATTGTTGAAGCTTCTACCTGAAATATCGTCACACGTTTATATAAGCTCAGTGAGACTCCTATCTTTGGCTTGGCTAATATATGCCTGTTCCTACACCTTTCTCGGTTTTAGAGCTATCAGTGTGATAGCCCATTCCTGAATAATTTGAGATCCTTTCTTCCATGCATCTCTACCTGTTATGACTGGCTTAAAGTTTTTTCCGAAGCTATACTTGGGAATCATTTCGTCCGATGGCATTTCCGTTATTGGGTCAATTCTCCAATATTTGTATGGCTTATCCTATACTATTTACCTGTATGTAGACATGGAGTGGAGTAAGGTTCAGCAGGTCAGCAAGGTCCACTAGACAATTTGATATAATTTTCGATTATTTACTATTTGGGCTGTACAATGCTCCATGTAAATATTTGTTGAAATTGATGAGAGCTTTGACTAAATGATATTTCAAAATATCGTCCAAATCATCCATATCCAAATTAAAGTTAAAGATGGTGTTATGGAGGAATGAGATTTGTTGTTATGAAAGAATTATCCAATACATGTAATTTGTGAAATAGGTCGAATAATATGTTACACATGTTTTGGAACTTCATTTCTTTTTCATTTGATCATTATTTAGACGTATTGAGGGATACTAATAATAATTTGTGGTTATCTTGATCTGTTTTAATCTTCTCAAAATACTTTGCATATTACTTCAGGATATTTTTGTAGATTAGGACATCACATTCTGAAATAAGTAATACCCATATTCAAATTGCTTGGATCAAAATGAACAGGAATGTTATGTGAGACTTGGGACATTTAACGACAAGTGCACAAAAAATTCTTCGACCCAGTTTCATAAATTTAGTTGGGCACAATAGATCTTTTAGGTCTCAGTGAATGTCACCCCAAAAATCACACATACATACATTCATAAATTTAGTTCGTAAAAAAACTATAAATTACCACTACGTAGTATATGCCACGACCCTAACGGGTTTTGACGAGGGTCCATTGAAACAATAATGAGATGGGTTTATAATATACATTTCTCCAAAAACCACATAGCGAACAGGTTGCAGAAAGCATTATTTTGTAGGAAAGCTCCTATTCCCTTCCAATTGTGAGGAGATAATATATCCAGCGATTATCTGTCAAAGATAATAAAAGTGAAAAGCTGGTCTGATATTTTGATATAATAAGGGTGGGTGTATTGCAATAAGTCTCCTAAACACAAGCTCTAGAAATCCTTAAACCCCAGAAGTAATTATTCGCAATTATTGCGTAGGTACGTAGAATGAAGTCACATGATGTTAATTGGAAGAAATAAAGGGGAAATATGAACAGAATTATTGTAAAATTTTACGGGAACGACAATCCACTTTTATTATCTCAAAACATCCATTCATGTCCAATAATTTATATTTTTAACACCAAGAGCAGTAGACTCCGTTTCATTCAGGAAGAAGCCAGTTGAAATTGCAGGCGATGCGCGACCGATGTCAAAACCAGCGCCATATTTAAAAATTGACATTTGAATACAAATAATCAGTAGTGTAACGTTTTCACATTTTGTAGTGTAACACAAAGCTAGAGTATTGAAAATGTATTCATGATAATAGTTCAAATAAAACATATTTGGGAATTATTGGAAGCTTTTCAAGATATTGTCACATACCGTAGACACTGGTATATGAAAATACTTGGTATAGTTAGAATATTCATACTTTCAATTAACTATGGAATTGGTCGAAATTTAAGACTCAATCACGTTCTTATATCATTAAAAAGGGTAAAATTACACAAAATGGATGCTTGAAAAAATTTTTAATAATGAAAAATAGTGGTGACATCTAGGTTATGTGGTTAATTCAAATAACTATAGTGCATTCTACTATATCATTGCTTCGTAGAGTGGCAAAAAAATTATGGAATAATATGATATGTAGATCAAAAAAATATTATTGAATTCGAATACACCCATTTCCACACCACCCAGGAGGTAGAGCTAGTAGCGCGCTTTTTTAAAATATTGGTTTCCCCACTCAAGTTATCATGAATTAAATGACAGCACCAACTCTATTATTTAAATTAATAGAGATGGTTCATCATTCCACCCTAAATAGAAAATGAACTCCACTTTTGTTCCTTCACATCTAGTTTTTGGGAAAACAGGTTTCACTTGTTGTGATTTGGTTCTAATTACTGATTCTCAAATTGATATTACCACTATAAAATCAGAAATGTCCACATGATATTCTTTTATCAACTAGCAACTAACGTTTAGAGAGTTTTGTGATGAAACTACAATGGTATTGCTATAACTTTTTGATGGGAAAATATATTTCCATCCTATTTGTGAATTAACACATTGATGGGAAATGATGGGATGAAACAATTGTTTGTTGGAATCTACATTATATCAATATATTTTTTAAAGGAATCTGGATTCCATGTTCAGCTCCAGACTCCATAGACGTAAGTTGCAACGTTTTTAATAATCTGTTGGCATTCACTGTGGATTACTTTTCCTTTAGCACCAACCAGTTTTTTAGGAGGCATGGTTTTTGGATCAAATTAAACCCACAACACTCACAAATAAACTAACTAAACGTCTTGAAATATTCGAAAATAAAAGATATTCGATAGTGAATGATTGCTTCAAAAACAACTACAAATGTCAATGATAAAATTGCTGTCGGTATGAAGCATCGCTTGTAACGCCAATGGCATGAAACGGTCGCTCGACAGATTTTGATTTATGCGCAGGTCGGTAAGCAAACTTCAAGTGGCTTCTTCCTAAATGAAACGGAGTCTACTAAGTTATTATACCAGATCATGAGAGAATAAAGAATAATCTATGAATCACTTAGGTTACATGGAAAATACTAATTATGCCATTTGCATAATGTAATGTTTGCGTGCTAGCGGTTGTCAGATCACGTATTTGTCTGCGTTATTATCATCAATATCACAGTTAAACAGGTCTTAATTTTTATTTTTATTGCTAAGTGTTGTTTGGGAACCGATAACAATACCAGTTTTCCGTGTAGCTTATGACTGTTTTAATCGGCATAAACTTCATAATGTGTTTTTTTTGTGAGTTTATGGAGAAATAATGAATATGGATAATAGAAAATTCACCTTTATTCACATGAGGGCTAGCACCCTTAAAAATTGACGCTGCTTGGTTCAGTTTCTCAGCAAACCCAAGCATATCAAACTTGGTACACAGTATAATCCTTCTGTGATAAATTGCTTACTACAAACAAACAACATTTTTTTTCGCAAACAGACATTCAACGTGGTGGGACAACGGGTGCATTTCGCTAATTTGAAATAACAGTGACAGAGATCAAAATGTATAGTTTTAAAGTCAAACACACTAGATTTTTTGGGTTTACATCCGTGTTTTCTTCTTTTCAAAAATGCTGGAAGTTTGGTATAAGTATTTGAAAGTATCTATGTTTCATTTTTATATGTCACAATTTGTAGGTGATCTGTGCCATCTGTGACACAACTGGACTGGACACAACCCAATTTTTAATAATAGATTTCAATATAATGAAGTACTTAAATATTTTCCAATGAAGATAAAAACGTATGTACTTAAAAAAGTGAGGTTACATTTTTGAAAACAATGTACCTTCCTTAATATAATGTCATTATAGAGTTTCCAAATTTCAAGTCTGTTTTAAGGTTGAGCACTATTTAAGAAAATGGAGATCATTCACCAAAAGAATATTATTCCATTCGCTCTACATGACTATTTGCTGCAAGCAATCGTTTCTGTAAGGATTGTCTAGCTCTTGAAAATATTTGGTGGTCATTTTGAACTGTATTTTTCCCACAACTCAACACCATAAACTTTCCTTTTTATGTAGCCCCAAAAAAATCGTATTGATTTGAATTGGTTGATCTTGCAGCCGTCTAATTGATAGATTTTCATACGTAGTATCAAGATATTGGTGAGCTACCTGACTAGAATAAGCAGGACAATAATCTTGCATGAACCATGAATATTGCCGACAGGAGGGGAACGTCGTTTTTCCGGCGCAGGTGGGAGTAAAGTCTGAAAAGGTTCTAATGTATTGTCGACCAACTTTCAACCCCAGTCTTTTGGGTCTAGCTGATAACCAAGCCACACTTGAACTTGGTAATAAACCCGAAAAAGATGTTGATGAGCAGCAACTGAGGTTGGAGGAAGATAAGCTAATTGCACCTGTTTCTTATTTTCAGTGTTTTTAACGTATATTTTGTGGCATGGAAGAAGAAACCTCCATCCACATACTTTCAAACTGCACAGCACTTCAGAATCCTAGAGCAAAACACCTGGGAGATTACTGGATAGAAGAGGAACATGTACCTAAGTTGAAGCCTACAGATATCTTAAAATTCCTCCGGTAAATAGGACTAAAGGAGCTACTAACTAGTTTCTGAGACTCTCCTCAGAAACTAAGTAGAAGTAAGAGGGGCACAATAGATCTTTTAGGGTCAGTGAATGTCACCCTAAAATACATACATAATACATACGTATACCGATTGAAAAATATTTTTAGCTATATTACAGCTTCAGAGATGTATCTACGTGGCGTACTTATGCATATTATGTTGTTTACAAACTTTACAAGTTTACTCGTTATATCTCAGAAGCGGTGGCTCTAAGGAAAAACAGTACAGGCACATATTTTATAGAGAATTTTATGTTCTACAATTTTTGTCTGGAACAATATTAAACTTACCGTTTCGCTGAGAATCGCGAAAAGCCAATTTTTATCGATATTTTTGACCTTTGACCTCGAATAAATTTTTTTCCAAGCGCCGGAATGATGAGGAACTTCCTGGTGTTATTTTTAGGCGTGTTTCAAACAATTACACGCACTTTCAGGTTGCTGGTAATTTATTTACCTTTACTATTCTTTTTTGGTGTAATTTGACCGGTTTGCCATGCGTATTTATACCAATGTAGGCATAATAATGTGCTTTATGAACCTAAACTGAGAAGACATTGGGATCTTAGTTCTTTTTGGCCAGTAACTAGTTTGCAAAAACCACTTGAGCAGAAAAACCACCATTTAGCATCACATGAACTTTTAAAAAGTGAAAAGTGTTTGGGTTGTTTTAAAGTGGTTTGAATTAATAGTTTTGATATTCACAATTCACATGTATTCATTCTTCGGAGATAAATGGTTTTACATTATTATAACTTGGTAAAACTTAATACTTGGTATTTGCAAATGCAATCGACAGAGTGACTGCATTGAGTAGTGGACTGTAACTTACTGATTTGCCGCTTGCCGCTTGCTAGCCGTCATATTATCGCGGCATATCGCCGGCGAGGAACAAAAAACCAAAACAAAGCGGTGTTGCCACGTCAACAAAAAGGTTAGATGGTTTCTTTGTGGATAATATTCAATATGGATGATTTAGAAGTAGCATGATACATAGCCGTCAGTCTTCTTGTACTGAACTTAAGATTTTGTTCTATTTCGTCCAAAATATAATTTTTTCACACCTCTGTAACAATTGGGTGCCAACCAATTTAAGTATTCTTTAGTGGACGTAATATTTTTAATGCAGCTATCTAATCGTATATCCCCTTTAAGTAATATTACCGACTATGGCATAACATATCGAATTACAGTAGAACAAAGAGCCGACAACTTAAGTTCGCACAATATATATTACGGCAAGTATACTACCAAGCTAGTTTCTCTGAGGCGTTTGTGGAGTGCCTAAATGTCGTCTTGTGATTGAAAATACAAATTTTGCTTTAATGCTCGATTTCACTAACCATTTCCTGAAGTTACGAAATAACCTAAGCGAATCTAGAAATTTTTAAATGGATTGTGCGCTTTACCACGCGCTAATTGATACCTGGAAGATATAGGAAATATTTAATATTAGGACAGATTGCTCGGTCTGCAAAACAGTTTTGAAAATACTTAACTTGACATTTCTCGGTTGTCATCTTAATTAATAGCCAGTGGGCTTGCAGAATTCTTATTGTTAGTTATTATTTCGAGAATATGCGAGCTGTACGTTTTGTAGAATGTCTTTATAGTTCATGAGGGTCTGAAAATGAAGGACCCCAAAAACTGGTAATTTGTCCGTGTAACAATTATTTTGATTCGCATTAACGAAATAGATTTTTTTCGGTATTCACAGTTACAAAAAAATATTACACGTCGTAACAAATATTACAGATAATTGAAGATGCTCCTGAATTTGGAAGTGATAGGTTAAGTAATAATATCATTCAGTAATGGATCGGTATTCAGCCAAATTTGAGAAGGCTGTGGAATTGATAAGTACCAGCTTCTTTTCCTAGCCGAAAATATTTGAGAACTTTCAAAATCCTGATGTTTTTCCGTATATCTCAACGAGGTATATCTATGCATATTTTTGTATTATTTTAATATATATATATATATATATATATATATATTTAGTTAACATACAAGG